>JADRCD010097250.1:0-15333 GCA_019843815.1 Montemys delectorum | reverse complement strand
AAAAAAAAAACCAAGTTGGGCAAAAATAAAAGCAGTTTGTAGCTTGTAGAGAAAAACAGCACTGGGTAGTTTCAAATGACAGCCAAATGCTGAGGCAAGGCCTGAATTCAGGAGTGAAAGCCTAAGAAAAAAACATACCATCCTGCTATGCCTTCAATGAAGGGAAGGTGGAGTAGTCAAACTGATTCCTAGTCTCTGGAAGGAACTTCATACAATACAACTGTGGTCCAAGCATGGGGGAGTCCATCCCAATTTAGAATCCAAACTTGATAGGAGCACCCAAATTCTGGAAATAAGAAAGATGTAAAATTTAAGGTCATGGATTCTTCTCCTGTGTTTTCAGTTCAGCACTGTTCCAGGCATCTATGCTTGCTAGAATCAGAGCCCCAGTGAGGGAGGATACTGTGAGAGTGTATTGCATGAACTTGTAAAGATGAAGCCTGAGTTGCATTTTGAGACCACAGGATGTTAAGATACCTAAGCTATGAGACACTTGCCATGGAGACCAGTGTATAGGGAGGACAAGTAACTGAACTGAGAAATGTTTGAGAAGTTTCAGGGATAGGGCCATCTAAGCCTTTTGAAACTGAGGCCCCTTGTGTCTGATTTGATGTTTGTCCTACTGGGTTTCCTGCCTTGGTCCAGCCTTCCTTCACTATGTACACATTCCTCTCTATTGGAATAGGAAGGGGCATTCTGTGTCTTTGTATGTTGGAAAGATATGACTTGCTTTTTGATTTTATAAGATGTAGCAACCAAGAGTGTCAGAAAAGGGGAAGGAGAGATGGTTCAGCGGTTATGAGCTCTGGCTTCCTTATTTATAATAGCCAGAAACTGGAAACAACCCAGATGTCCCTCAACAGAGGAATGGATACAGAAAATGTGGTACATCTATACAATGGAGTACTACTCAGCTATTAAAAACAATGAATTTATGAAATTCTTAGGGAAATGGGTGGATCTGGAGAGTATCATCCTGAGTTAGGTAACCCAATCACAAAAGAACACACATGGTATGCATTCTCTGATAAGTGGTTATTAGCCCAGAAATTTGGAATACAGGAAGAACAACCCATAAACCACAAGAAACTTAAGAAGAAGGAAGACCAAAAGGTGGACATTTCATTCCTTCTTAAAAAGGGGAACCAAATACCCACAGAAGGACTGGCAAAGATTAACTTTGGAGCAGAGACTGAAGGAAGGACAAGCATATAGCTATCTCCTGAGAGGCTTTGACAATACCTGACCAATACAGATGTAGAGGCTCACAGCCATTCATTGAACTGAGTACACGGTCCCCAATGAAGGAGTTAGAGAAAGGATCTATGGAGCTGAAGGGTTTGCAGCCCCTTAAGACAAACAACAATTACTAACTAGTACCCTCAGAGCTCCCAGGGACCCAACCACCAATCAAGGACTATACAGGGTGGAACTGATTGTTTTGGCAGCATGTGTATAGTAGAGGATTGCAAATTCGATCATCAATAGGAGGAAAGGACCTTGGCCTTGTGAAGGTTTTGTGCCCCAGTGTAGGGGAATGCCAGGGCCAATAAGTGGGAGAGGGTGGGGTGGCAGGCATGGGGAGTGGGGAGGGAAAAGGGATTCATTCTTGTTGTTTTTGTTTGTTGTTTTTTAGAGGGGAACCTTGGAAAGGAGAAATCTACATGTAAATAAAGAAAATATCTAAAAAAGAGAGAGAGAGAGAGAGAGAGAGAGAGAGAGAGAGAGAGAGAGAGAGAGAGAGAGAGAGAGAGCGCGCGCGCTCTGGCTTCTTGCTCTTCCAGAAGTCCTAAGTTCAAATCCCAGCAACCGCACAGTGACTCACTGTAATGGGATCCGATGCCCTCTTCTGATGTGTCTGAAGACAGCTACAGTGTACTTATATAAATGAAATAAATAAATAAATCTTTTTTTTTAATTAGGTATTTTCTTTATTTACATGTACATTTTCCCTTTCCCAGAAATAAATAAATCTTGAGGAAAAAAAGAGTGTCATAAGAATACTTGGACATTTGAAGAATGCACGGGGTGCTGCAGATTATTAGGGTCATTGGCGTTAAACTCAGCGCATTTTCATCAGGCGTGATCGTGGTCAGAATGTAGTTGATTGAGTCTAAAAGCTCCCAGGTAGGGTGATGTCTTGGAATACTTGTTTGTCCTTTGTGGCTTTCTTTGGGAGAGCTTATAATGTTAGGGTTCAAGAATCACTGAAAGAAGACCCCAACTCATTGTATGCAAAAGTGTTTTATTCTGAAGAATTCTATTAGATGGGGGTCTACAATTCACTATGATGGATACAGACATGTGAGCTTTGCAAGCACAATTTAAAGCCAGTTAGGGGAATTCCAGGGAGGAGTAGATGAACTTTATTCTGATTGGTTGGTATGGGTGTCTTTGGGATAGGTTAAGGTTCTGGGGAATTTAGGAGACTTTCCAGAACGAATGCTAAGTATTCTTCGTTTAGGCTTGGCTGAAGCCTGGTGGCAGGGGCAGCTCCTAGAAGCTCCTGACTGGCAGTCTTTGAGGGTAATTTTCCTCGAATTGACTTGTTTGCACTTTTCCAGTTCTGGGAAACAGAAACTTTAGCCTAGTTTCCCAAACTGTCAGTTTGCAGCCTGTCATGGAGTCAGCCTGGCTCTGGCCAACTCAGTCTTCTCAATCGAAGCTTTTGTAGGAGAAACCTTTCTAGGTTGCTTATTGGGGATGAGATTTGAGTGTCTATAGACTCAACCCATTTCCTGAGTGTGTGTGTGTGAGTGTGTGTGTGCCTACTGTGTTGTGATTGGATCTCATTAGTCATCTTCCTTCTTATGTTGTCTTGCCTTCACCATTATAGACTCTATCCCTAAATTACATTTTAATTTTGTTGTTTTTGTTTTTGAAGACAACATTTCTCGGTGTAGCACTGGCTGTCCTGAAAGTAGGTGTGTAGCACATGCAGCCTCAAACTTAAAAGTCCACCTGACTCTGGTTCCAGAGTGCTGGGATTAAATGTGGCCCAACATAATATGCCTAGCTTTTTCTTTGTTTATTTGTTAGTTTGTTTTTATATTATTGGATGATGGGATAGAATGTAGGTTTTGGTACATGTCAAGGATATACTGTTGTGTTGATTTTCATCCACATTGTGAATTTTGAAATTTGGTAGAAAGAATATTCTCTTTCTCAGTATGGGATGTATTCATGACATTAATACTGCCTGAGCTTTCTGGGTCATTGGATTGCAGGTGCATAACATTCTGCCTACCTGTTGTGTTTGCTTTGATTTTTTAAATGAATATGAGTATTTTGCCTGTATGTATTAATATGCACATCATGTATGACTGATTCCCATAGTAGTCAGAAGATGCCTTCAGAATTCCTGAAATTGGAGTAATCGATAGTTGTGAAGCCCCCTTGTAACCACTGGCAATTGAGCCCAATTATTTGCAAGACCAGCAGGAGCTGTCCACTGCTGAGTTATCTTCTGTTCTATGTAGGATCAACATTTACATTGCCAATATTCATCTGTCCATTTGTATCTGTTTAAAGATGCATCCCCTTCCAGTAAGATCTCCTTACTGTTACAGATTAAACTGGGACACTTCAGGATTCTGGAAGATGAATAGAGAACTGGAGTGAATGAGTAATTCCTTGTAGGAACTCCAGTAAAAACCTCTGAGTCCTTTCTATCTTTGTTGTTTGATTATTACAGGGGAGACAGGGTCTTAATATGTACCTCTGGATGTCCTGGATAGGCCAGAGATATACCTGCCTCTGCCTCCTGAGTGCTGGGATTAAAGGCATGAACTAATATGCTCAACTTGCCCATCATTTTTTGTAGTTAGTAATTGTTCATACAATTTCTCTGATGTGTGCTCAGTACTGCTTGTCTCTCTGTCTCTCTGTCTCTCTCTGTGTGTCTCTCTGTGTCTCTGTTTCTGTCTCTCTCTCTCTCTCTCTCTCTCTCTCTCTTTGTTAATTAGCATTTCTCTTGCAAGGCTACATCCTATTGAAAGAGCAAAGAAATGACAGAAGTGAACCTTACTACTTAGTTTCTTTCTAAGATGACTTGGTAAGTACATTAGAACTTCTTGGTCATGAAATAAGTGGGGGAAGCACCAGAGTCATACAAATATATTATCAATGAAGCATACATTTACAGTGATGTTGGTATCATGGTTTCTGTTTTACACATGAGTGGAATATTTTAGGATGCATTGACCTATGATGATGTGCATGTGAACTTCACTCAAGAAGAATGGGTGTTGCTGAGTCCTCCACAGAAGAATCTCTACAAAGATGTGATGCTGGAGACCTACAGGAACCTCAATGCTGTAGGTAAGACTGAATTTTCTTTCACTTTTTAAAATAAGGGAACAATTGTTTCTTTGTTATTGATGTTTTTCTATAATTTCAATTGAGAATGAGGAAGAACGAGGTGACTAAATCAGGTTTACTAAAGATAGTAATTTAAATTTGCCTAATTTCCAATAATATATCATACATCTTCTGGTACTATATTTTAGGCTACAATTGGGAAGACTATAATATTGAAGAACAGTGTCAAAGTTTCAGAAGACATAGAAGGTAATTTTCATGTGCAAGTTGGTATGAATATGCCTCTGAAAAAATGTTAATGTGTCTTGGAATTTTTAAAGAAAAGCAACAACATAAAAAAAAAGTACTGCTTTAAGTATATTGATTATTAAATTCTCACAAATCCACATACCTTAATGTCAGATGTCTGATTTGTGTTTTCAAGGCATTTCTCAAAAAGAGAAGACAAAGAAACAGTGCCTTAACAGATATTACCATTTGAATTATAGCCACATTACAGCTACTCTGTAGAACTGCCAATCTAGTCTCATAGCACTCACATATTGCCAAAGATATATATTAGGTGGTAAGTACATGTTTCTAGTAAGGAAATATTCCATAGTAAAGCTGATTACTCATATAGTAACTTTGCTAAGTTTAAGTGAGAGGGCAGTTTATGAGAGTCTAGAGTGTTGTTGAGGAGAAAATTTTCCTATACCATACCATATGTCTATACCTATATAGTCATTCCTATACCATATATCTATGATGAACAAACAGCCAAATTGCATGAATGCAATGTGGAAGTCCTTCATTTGTTATTCATTTTTTAATAGGTATGTCTGGTGTCACAATGGATATAAGCCATGTGAGCATAGGGATATTGAAATAAGCAATGTACCTCTCTCCTAGAAAAATTAAAATATATATAATAGTCCACATGTCAGCAAACTTTCTCAGTGTGATATAAGTTTATAATTAGTTGGTTTTCCAACTTCAGTGGGAATATATCCATAATCTCATACTGCAGAAAATTCCCATGAGTACTAGAACTGTGGGAATTCTTTTCTGTTTGTCCTGGTTTACTTTGCCAATGCAATATGAAAATATAGTGTATTTCACAATATAGGAAATTTTATGAATGTACTCAGTGTGGTAAAACTCTGAGCTCTTCCACTTCTCTTCAGATTTGTGAAAAATCACATATAGAAAAAGAATGCTACAAATGTGAGCCATGTAATAACATTCTTACCATTACAGGTATGCACATCATTGTCATCTCCAAGTACATAAAAGAACACATACTAAAGAGAAGCCCTATGAATGTAATCAGTGTGGCAAAGCCTTTGCACGTCGTTGTCATCTCCTAGTACATAAAAGAATACATACTGGAGAGAAACCTTATAAATGTGATCAATGTGATAAAGCCTTTGCCTCTCAGGATCATGTTCGAAGACATGAAAGAATTCATACTGGCGAGAAACCTTACAAATGTAATGAATGTGGTAAAGCCTTTGCATACCATTCTAATCTTCGAATGCATAAAATAATACATAGTGGAGAGAAACCCTATGAATGTAAGCAATGTAGTAAATTCTTTGCCTCTCAAGGTCAACTTCAAACACATGAAAGAATTCATACTGGAGTGAAACCTTATAAGTGTAATGAATGTGGTAAAGCCTTTGCACAACACAGTAATCTCAAAAGACATAAAATAACCCATACTGGAAAGAAACCCTATGAATGTAAGCAATGTAGTAAATCTTTTGCGTCTCATGACCAACTTCGAAAACATGAAAGAATTCATACTGGAGAGAAACCTTACAAATGTAATGAATGTGATAAAGCCTTTGCACGACACAGTACTCTCAAAAGACATAAAATAACCCATACTGGAAAGAAACCTTATGAATGTAAGCAATGTAGTAAATCTTTTGCTTCTCACGACCAACTTCGAAAACATGAAAGAATTCATACTGGAGAGAAACCTTACAAATGTAATGAATGTGGTAAAGCCTTTGCACAATACAATAATTTTAAAATGCATAAAATAACTCATACTGGAGAGAAACCCTATGAATGTAAGCAGTGTAGTAAATCCTTTGCCTCTCATGGTCAACTTCGAAAACATGAAAGAATTCATACTGGAGAGAAACCTTACAAATGTAATGAATGTGGTAAAGCCTTTGCACAACACAGTTATCTCAAAATGCATAAAATAACACATACTGGAGAAAAACATTACAAATGTAATCAGTGTGGTAAAGCCTTTGCATATCTTAACTGTCTCCAAGTACATGAAAGAACGCATACTGGAGAGAAGCCCTATGAATGTAATCAATGTGGCAAAGCCTTTGCTCATCAATATTCTTTCCAAGTACATAAAAGAATACATACTGGAGAGAAACCCTATGAATGTAAGCAGTGTAGTAAATCCTTTGCTTCCCACGATCAACTTCGAGACCATGAAAGAACCCATACTGGAGAGAAACCATACAAATGCAATGAATGTGGTAAAGCCTTTGCATACCTTCGTAATCTTCGAGTGCATAAAATAACACATACTGGAGAGAAACCTTACAAATGTAATCAGTGTGGTAAGGCCTTTGCATATCATAATTATCTCCAAGCACATAAAAGAACGCATACTGGAGAGAAGCCCTATGAATGTAATCAATGTGGCAAAGCCTTTGCTTATCAAAGTTCATTCTATGTACATAAAAAGATACATACTAAGCGAAACCCTTTGAACATAAGCTATGTAGTAAATCCTTTGCCTCTCATGGTCAACTTCAAAAACATGAAAGATGTCATACTGGAGAGAAACCTTACACATGTAATGAATGTCATAAAGCCTTTGCATGATACAGTGATCTCAAAATGCATAAAATAAAACATACTGGAGAGAAACCCTATGAATATGCAATGTAATAAATCCTTTGCCTCTCATAATCAGGTTCAAAAACATGAAAGAATTCATACTGGAGTGAAACCTTACAAATGTAGACAATACAGTAAAGCCTATTCACAATCAAGTTACCTCCAACTACATAAAAACACATATTAAAGGGTAACCCTATGAATATAATCAAAGTGGTAAAGCCCTGAAAGGTGTGGTGGTTTAAATGTACTTGGCCCATGGCAAGTGGCAGTATTAGGAAGTGTGGCCATTCTGGAGTAGATTTGGCATTTGAGAAAGTATGTCACTATGTGGCTAGACTCTGAGATCATATGCTTAACGTCTATCCATGGGATAGGAGTCATCTGGCTGCCTTCTGATCAAAATGTAGAACTCTTGTCTCCTCCACACCATGTCTGCTTGGACACTGCCATTTATTCAGCCTTGATGATATTAGACTGAACTTCTGAATCTGTACACTACCCCCAATTTAATGTCCTTTATAAGAGTTGGCTTGGTCATAGTATCTTTTCACAGCAATAAAAACCAAGTTAAGACAAAAAACACCAAAGATACCACACTGGAGAGAAACTGATAAACAGATAGTTCTCTGTTTGATAACAGAAATAATGTTTTAAAGTCTCTTCTATTTTCTCTTCTCTCCTTCCATTTTTCCTCATCTATCTCCTTTTCCTTTCCATTTCTTTTTCCCCCCGTGAGGACAGCGATGCATTAAGATAGAATCTCACATGTAGTCTAGAGTAGTCTTGGATTGAAAATCGTCCCACCTCTACCTCTTGAAGGCTGAGATTATAGGTGTGTATATCATGCCCAGGTTTTTCAAGCAAAAATCCATAGATGTGGAACCCTGACCTACAAATTAACTGTCTAATCCTTGTGAAATTGCTAAGGTGATGACAATACTGAGGAGTAAACTCAGAGAATACATTCATGCCTCTAGTTCTGTTAGCTCCTGGAAGCCCACTACTATAGGGATATGAAGTAAGCCTAGGCATTAGTTATAAAGCAGCCTGTTTGGCTTGAGAAAATAATAGGCACCAAAATGACCAAGAGGGACTAGAGATCAAAGTACAGTAAAGGCCTTCTCAAGCCAGACAAGGATGACAGCAGATGCTCTTAACAGATTCAATGACCCTTGGCCAGAGAGGACCAACCCCATTGTGTGAGGAGATGTAAGAAGGGTTCCAAGGTGCTTCTCTCCAGTTTCGGATAGTGTTTATTTTATTTAAATACTAGTGTTTATTTAAACCCAGACACATATTGGATACTGTAGAGATGAGTATCTTTAAGATTCACATGACAGTCTTTCTAGATCATGATCCATGTTCAAAGAGCATCAGAACATGGGATCTGCTGCTAATGCATTGAGGCAATTCCAGAAAGACCACTGTTATGTGATTATTAGTTTTTGAAATGTTTAATTCCAAGCTTCTTCAGAAATTGGAATCTTTATAGGAAGAACACAAAATGTCCAGAGTGCCTTTGACTGTGTTAGTGATAGGCAGGGGATGAAAAGTCTTGTGGGTTATGCTTAAAGCTTTCCTTCTTTTGTTCTCCATCATACAAAGCATGAACTATGTTGGTCTCTGAGGTCTTGCATTGTTTCAAATTGGTAATGTTGCCTGACGACCAGGTAAATCTGGTCTTTGCTGTGCATGCAGAGATCATGATTTACTAATTATTGAATATGTTTTCTTAGAATCAACAATATGTTGAATATGTATAACATCTAAACTGATTTACAGTGTAAAGAGGATGTGTCTGGGTTCTGTGCTCTTACTACACAATTCTACATGCATTGAGTGAAGTTTAACTCTACTACATTGTTGTGACTGCTCAGTATTACTTATTGACCATCTAACTCCCAGCAAGCACATTATACAGTGAAATGACCTTTTCAATGTGTTATTTCCTGAAATTTTACACTAGCAAAAATTAAATTAAAAAGTATAATTTCGAGCCAGTCCCTCAATACTCAGAGGAAGCTCCACTCCCAGGTGCTCTGACCTGCCCAGAATCAGAAGTGAGGAGGACCCAACATCTATCCTAACATCGGAAGTAACTGGGACCAGCAAGACCAGGCACACAGAAACTCCACCAGCCCAGTGGCTCTGGTTCCTTCTAGTCTCTCTTGGCTGGTGTCCTGTTCAGACCTTGGGCACAAGCCCCAAAGCCAGTCCCACAACACCCAGAGGAAGCTTCACTCCCAGGTGATCTAACAAGCCCAGGATCACAGGATCCGAGAATCAAAGGATCACAGAGACAGCTTGACTCTGAGGAGTTCTAACACAACCAGGATCAAAGGAAGGACAAGCTCCAGTCAGATTTAGCAAGGGCACTTAGCACTAGAGATAACCAGATGTCGGGAGGCAAGCGTAAGAAAATAAACAACACAAACCAAGGTCACTTGGCATCATCAGGACCCAACTCTCCCACCATAGCAAGTCCTGGACACACCATCACACCGGAAAAGCAAGATTCAGATATAAAATCACTTCTTATGGTGATGATACAGGATTTTAAGAAAGACATAAATAGCACCCTCAAAGAAATACAGGAGAACACAGGTAAACAGCTAGAAGCCCTTCAAGAGGAAACACAAAAATCCCTTAAAGAACTACAGGAAAACACAATCAAACAGGTGAAGGAAATAAGCAAAACTATCCAGAATCTAAAAATGGAAATAGAAACAATAAAGAGCCAGGCGGTGGAGAGGCAAAGGCAGGCAGATTTCTGAGTTCGAGGCCAGTCTGGTCTAGAGAGTTAGTTCCATGACAGCCAGGGCAACACAGAAACCCTGTCTCGAAAAACGAAAAACAAAAACAAACAAAAAAAAAATGAAACAATAAAGAAAGCAGAAAGGGAGACAACCCTGGAGATACAAAACCTAGGAAAGAAATCAGGAGTCATAGATGCAAACGTCACCAACCGAATACAAGAGATAGAAGAGAGAATCTCAGGGGCAGAAGACACCATAGAATGCAAAAGCAAAAAGCTCCTAACGTAAAACATCCAGGAAATGCAGGATGCAATGAGAAGACCAAACCTAAGGATAATCAAGATTCCCAATGTAATGAGCCAGTAAATATCTTCAACAAAATTATAGAAGAAAGCTTCCCTAACCTACAGAAAGAGATGCCCATGAACATACAAGAAGCTACAGAACTCCAAATAGACTGGACCAGAAAAGAAATTGCTCCCGTCACATAATAATCAAAACACCAAATGCACTAAAAAAAGAAAGAATTTTAAAAGCAGTAAGGGAAAAAGGTCAAGTAACATATAAAGGCAGGCCTATCAGAATTACACCAGACTTCTCACCAGAGACTATGAAAGTTAGAAGATCCTGGGCATATGTCATACAGACCCTACAAGAAAACAAATGCCAGCCCAGGCTACCATACCCAGCAAAACTCTCAATTACCATAGATGGAGAAAACAAGATATTCCATGACAAAACAAATTTTATGCAATATCTTTCCAGAAACCCAGCCCTACAAAGGATAATAGATGGAAAACATCAACATAAGGAGCAAAAATACACCCTAGAAGAAGCAAGAAAATAATCTTTCAACAAATCCACACAAACCTAATTCCACCTCTTACAACAAAAACAACAGGAAATAACAATTACTTTTTCTTAATGTCTTAACTTTAAAATTAATATTACCAACATATCCTAATCAATTGAAATTGAAAAATAAGAGGAGTTAGAAATTTGTTGTCATCCAATGGTCTCTCTAATTTGGTAATTGGAGAAATAGGTCCAATTTTGTACAATCCATATACACTTTCAGCTCGTTTGTTCGTGACAGTGTCTTGCTGTGTACAACATAAGGGTCTTGAAATCTTGCTTCTCCTATCTCAGCCTCTCTATTAGTAGTATTGTTTATTTCATGTTTTTACACTATACTATGGTTTTCAGAACAGCTTATATATTTCAAAAGTATTTATATACCCAAGAGAAATGTAGACAATTAAATTGGGAGGTGGCTTGTAAGAGAACAACAAAGAGTAAGACTGAATGCTTTGCTTGATGTTTGTAACTCTTGTATCAAGTTTGAAGAAGAGGACTTTATAAGTTACACTTTCTCTGAGATGAGTGGTTTTCCAAATTATCACAGCTAATGAATCAAATTCTTACCCTCACCTAATGTCTGTGCCACCCTCCAAGCAGAACCATTGTTCATTGAGACAGTTGGTAAATGACTTTATGGATAGACCATCTTAATGCCTGCACCATTTCTTAAATGAATGTAACCTGTTCTCTGTGGGCTGAGAATAAAGTCACTCACTCAAGTCAAATAGCTTTGACTGTAACAGGAAGTCTGTATCTAAAAGTTGTGCCTACAATTCCTTTCTTGGTGCAGCAGAACTATCAACTCTCAGCTTAGCTACGATGGAGGTAAAATCCTTTAGTGACGTGAGGGTCATTGAAGTACAGCTTTATTACAATGAAATACAATGTCTAAAAAATGTTCTTGTTTTGGGCTTGTACCACAGTAAGAGCCAAGATTTTAAACTCTACTAAATACAAAACAAAAGACTTCACATATTTATGTTCATTTAAGAAAATACTAGTAATGATATATTATTTTGATATTTACAGTTAATGTTTGTAGTTATTTAAAATTTATATTGAGGAAAATGTATTTTCCCTATTGCTGTAGATGAGCATCTACATAAGATTATTAAATTGATTGCTTTATATCAAACAACTTTTATAATACTTATTTGTATTGTTATAACATTTTATAAATTTTAAGGAATATGACAAAAATGATATTGTAGGTATTGAAGGGGGGTCTCTGGGAGGAGTTGGGTACAAAAGGAAAACAAGAATATGATTTAATTCTATTTACTTAAAATATATTTTTAAGTGTTAACAAATTCAGATAAATTGAAATCATGTAACTTTTCTCTTCATAATGCAATAAAAGTTAAAAATAAATTAATAAATAAAAAATACCAAGCTTCAAAAAAAAGAAAATAGATTCATGAAATGTGAAAATAATGAATATAATTTATGCATATTTGAGCTACAATCATTTACATACTAAAAGCAGACAGAGCTGTTCTCATAATGGTTAAAATAATAGACAAATGTTTGATATTTCATTCTTCTATGCTAGACTATTACAGATTCATTACCTTCCTCTATTCCTTTGAAAAATATGCAAACTGCCAGACTTCCTGTACACTGTCATAATACTTTCTGGGTATTTCTTGATTAAAAATACACAAAGATATTTTAATAATTTTACTATTCCTGATTTACTATAGCATCTATATCAAACTGCATTTGAAGGCAAATCATCTGTGAAAATAAACTAAACATTTTTCATATAGTTTAAGTATCTTGACAGAAAAATTCAAACTGTATTATATGATAGAACCTTAGCATTGATTTCCTAGTAGGTTTGGTTATAAACAAACAGCTGGGCACAGGTTAAAGACTAAAGATGACCATTGTTGATCTCTTAATGTCAACTTTTTTGTAAATACATTGATATTCTAGTTTCAGATAAATAAAGAACACTATGTAGTTTCAGGCATTACATATTAGTAGTGCAATACATTAAGCATAAAGGTTACAGTCCAAGATCAATTCCTGTTGCAAAATTCATAACCAATTATTATGATGCATTTGGCTTTTTGAAATGAAAGATCTAGTTTATTCCTTGGAGATTTTAAAATGAGACTACATTCATTATACATCATCTCACACATTTTATGAGCAATTGCACGTTTAAATCTCTCAAAGCACATCTGGTCTACAATGATCCTATATAAGGATTGGAACCTGTAGCAGTGTGAATTTAAAAATTTTTTTTTAATATATTACTGAAATTGTTACTGGAAATTGCTGAAAGCATAAAGTACAATGTTCTATAAATGTCAATATAGCCAGCAAAGTTTATTTTATCCTTTCTAGATATTTTATCAACTACTGAGCAAAAATGTGTTAATCTTTCTTTTGGTAAGTAGTATTCCTAATTTTATGAGTGTTGTTTCATGTACTACAAAGGTTTGTCCTTAAGGAAATCTCTATGATAATTTTATATTCCAGATGAATTGACTCTTTTGTGATTATGAACCAGATATCTCTGTTATTTTGGTACACTTTTTTTAAAAAAAATGTTATTTTGGTTTATGTGTATGTCTAAATGCATGTACATGTAAATGTTTAGAATGCACATGAAATCTAGAAGTGTACATCAAATCCTCTGGAACTACAGTTTCAGACAAATATATTAACAATGTTTTTCTCAAAATCCATTGCCTTCTACCCCTTATTCTTAATTTTTTCTCTCCTTACTATACTCTTTCACTGTCCTCTTCATCATGCTCTCTCCCTCTCTACCTAAATAGGATATAAGCTCTTAAGCATGAGGTTACTCATTCAATCAGTTATTAACTAGTACCTCAAACAGTAGATACAACAATAAAGAGATACCCACTCCTTAAGTTCACAAGATTCCAGATGAAGTCTGAAATTAAAACCACCTGAAGAACAGAGACAGTTATGACAATTGGTGATTCAATTTAAGTCTTAAACCAAAGTTTAAGTTGAGAATTTTTTTTGTTTTACTTTTAAATTTCTGAACTCATTTCCAGCTATAAAATATTTTTTTCTATTTAAATTTATACATAAATAAGGTCAACTAATCTACAACTTTTAAATAATTTTCATGATATTTTAAATTATATCCCACTCACAGAATAAAATTTGTATTCTCTATTTAAAAAAAGTATAATTTCTCTGGAATGTGCTCAGCAATTAATTTTGTATCAGCAGATTAAGACAGCACCTTTCAGATGCACACGTTCACAGTTAAGAGTCTGCTACTGAAAACTCTTGTCAAGTGCAATGCATATTTCTTCCTTCTAGTCATCTTGATCTACTACAAATTTGTTCCTTATCAGAAAATTAAATTTAAGTAATTAACTAAATTATGAATATAGTGATACTCGGAAATTATGTTAAGAATAAAAATGCACCGGGCAGTGGTGGTGCATACCTTTAATCCCAGCACTTGAGAGGCAGAGGCAGACAGATTCATGAGTTTGAAGCCAGCCTGGTCTAGAGAGTGAGTTCCAGGACAGCCAGGGCTACACAGAAACCCTGTCTTGAAAAGCCAAAAACAAAACAAAACAAACAAAGAAAAAAAATTGGCTGGAGAGATGGCTTAGAGGTTGCATACACTGCACTTCCAGAGGTCATGAAATCAATATCCAGGAACCACATGGTGGCTCACAACCATCTATGATGTGATCTTGGCACCCTCTACTGGCGTGCAGGCAGAACTACACTTTACATAATAAATAAATAAATAAATAAGTAAATAAGTAAATAAATAAATAAATAAATCTTTACAAATAATAATAAAAAAGAATAAAGATCCAAAACCCTTACCAAAAAAAGGGAGAATTCTTATCTTCCCTCCCTAAGGAGGTAGGTGAAATTTATTTGAGGTGGCAAAGAAAAGGCTCTATAGCTATTTGAAGAAGATGGTATGTTACCTAGATGTTTTAGGTAGCACCTAAAATACAGATCATATTCCCTTCTGTGAGGACAGTCATGTAAAATACATGTAATTGAGCAAGTTTGCACATCCTATCCTCCAGCTATAATACTGATCACATTGGGAATAGGCTACTGAAAATGTGTTTCAAAGACTCACCTGGAAATAATTTTTCTTTTAAAATTAAAGACTGTGAAATTATTTTAATTTGATTTTTATTTTAAATATTTTATATTTAAAATGTATTTATATATAATATTTTTCTAAGGAAATGTGCATCACCTATGAACATTTGTTTAAAGGAAACTTACTGTACACAGTATAGCACCTTTCTTAGAATTAGTCTTTTATCATCATATCAAATTGGTTTAATAGAAGCTACGAAGTAGTACTTTCAGCACTCTCTTCCACTTGTGTTTTACTTAAGTTGTCCTGGACACAAGGTGACACTAGAAAATAGACTCTTCTAGGAATGCTGCACTCTATTCAACAAGTTCAACAGGAAAAAACATAAGCTTTAACAAAGAGAAACTGAAACAATGGGAATGAATCATTCAATACTGTGGGAGAAAAAGAGAAATGGAGATC
>JADRCD010097249.1:0-10825 GCA_019843815.1 Montemys delectorum | reverse complement strand
CAATGGAAATTCTATCCAAAGAAGTTGGTACCCCAGCTTTAAGTATTCCTATGATAGGCCTGACCAAGTACAATCATCTTTGAAAGGAAAATTTTAAAGGTAAATTTCATAGAGAAAAGTTTCATTACCAAATTGAATGAAGCTAAATACTATGATCAAGGACATTAAACGGTATTAAAAGAATAGTGACTGTGACATTAGGGCAAGAGTCCACCCAGTTTAACTTAGATATTTGAAGTTGTATGAAGGATAACTGTATTATGTTAGGAAATATTATTATCCAGACATGGTCCACCTGGAATTGGTCATGTGTGAGAATTTCTCAGCTGATGTTGATTTCAAAGTGACACATAAAAGTGTCAGGCAGAAAACATAAGATTTGCAACTATGAGAAGAGTATATGAGAGGAAACCTGTAAAGCCTCATTGCAGCATAACCCTGTTTATTGAAGATGTCAGTCCTTTGGATGAGCATCTAGAAAAGCATTAGCAGTAGAGTGGAGTCAACAAGAACCTAGAGTGCTATAGAGAGAAGAGTTGGAAAAGTGACACAGTTTCTTTTGAGGAGCCCTGAAGATTATGTGTGGATCCCAGATACTGGGACAAGAACCTGTAATATTGAAGTTATCATGGAGCATCCAAGATTTTGAGATGTCAGAGTTGTGGTATATCTGTTCACATAAACTTTTCAAGGAATAAAATCAGCCAAAGAGAAGGAAGTGTGCTCTAATGAACAAAACAGTAAGGAGTTAGACATCTGGAGAATGCTCTGACATCAGACGTGGACATGCAGTGTTTGGATATTGCCCAACTGGATTTTGGTCTTGTTTAGGTTCAGTATTATCTCACAATGACCTTTAGTAATGGTGAAGTATATCCTGTAAATTTGAACATGCATAATGTTCTATTTGTTTTTGAAAATATGGGGGATTACATTTAGATGATTGGATGAATCTCATAAGATGAACTTTGGACTTTTACCATGTTTGAGACTGGTATAAATGATGTAGGTTTTGAAGTTTGATTTTATTTTACACTATGCTATATTTAAGTGTGGTCCCTATACATTCATGTATTTGAACAATCATATGGGGGTCAGTGAGTGGAATATGCTACATTGAATATGTTTGTCCCAGGGTGCAGCACTATCAGCAATTGTGACTGTGTTGAATTTAGTGCACCACTGTGGTGGTGAGATTGAAGTTCAACCCCACTCTTAAGAGACCCTCCAACTTGACCCCAAGAAGATCTTCTCTTCCTGGCTCCTTTAAATCAAGATGCAGACCTCTCATCTCCTTACTTATCATTGTATTTTTCTGTATGCCAACCATACTTCCCACTATGATGAAAATGGACCAAACCTCTGAAAGAACAAACCAGCCACAATTAAATGTTTACTTTTATATGAGTTGCCTTTGACATGAAATCTATTCCTAGCAATGGGAATGCTAAGACAGAAACCCTGTGAAAGTATTTAATATGGTAAAGCCTTTGTAGAATTATGTAGTCTTCCAGGTCATATAAGAATTAGTACTAGGGAGAAACCTTACTTATGCATTTACTATGGTGAAGCCTTTGCATACCTCTGCATTCCTTATCAATATGAAACTATTCATATAGGAGAGAATTGTATGAATGTCAGCAAAGTGGTAAAGCCTTTATGTTATGGGATCCCCTGATATCTGACACAATTCAACCACTAGGACAATTCAACCACCAGGACAATTCAAATGATAAGTATTTATTATAATTATGTCACTACTGATCAATCAGGGCCAGAAAAATTTTCTCAGAAGCTTATCTGCAATACCCCATCCCCACTGTCAGAGTATAGCTGTTTCTCTCAGGAGATAGCTATATCAGGCTAGATTTTCCTTCCTTCAGTCTCTGCTCCATTGTTCGTCTCTGCAACTCCTTCCATGGGTATTTTGTTCCCCCTTTTAAGAAGGAATGAAGTGTCCACATTTTGGTCTTCCTTCTTCTTGAGTTTCTTGTGGCTTGTGGATAGTACTTCTTGTATTCCAAACTTCAGGTTCCAAATGAAGGAGCTAGAGAAAGGACCCAAGGATCTGAAGGGTTTGCAGCCCCCAAGGATGAACAACAATATGAACTAACTAGTACCCTCAGAGCTCCCAGGGACTAAACCTCCAACCTAGGAGTACACATAATGGGACTGACTGCTCTGGCAGTATGTGTATCGTAGAGGATGGCCAAGTTGGTTATCAGTGGGAGGAGAGGACCTTGGCCCTGTGAAGTTTCTGTCTCCCAGTATAGGGGAATGCCAGGGCCAGTAACAGGGATATAGTGGGGTGGTGAGCAGGGGGAAGGAGGAGGGAATAGGGGTTTGTTCTTGCTGTTTTATTTTTGTTTTTGTTTGTTTGTTTGTTTGGAGGGGAAACATGTAAATAAAGAAAATATCTAATACAAAATAAAAAAATAAGTTAAAATAAAAATATAATACCAACAGGCATGCCACATGGTTTATGCTTAATAGCAAATTTACCTACTCTATTGTATGTGATTTAGTAGCAGAAGACAAATGGTGAATGTATGACTGCATGAACAAAAAGCTGAAGGATAAATCACAACACAGTAGAAACAAGAAACAAAGTTTGTCCCATGTAAAAGAAATGCAGGGACGAATGTGGAACAGTGTCTGAGGGAATGGCCAATGAAAACTCTCCCAAGTAGAGACCTATCCCATTGACAAAAACTAGTCCATGATATTACTAAGGATACTTTGTCATGCTCCCACACAGGAGTCTTGCATAATTGTTTATTGAGAGGTTCCACCCAGCAGCTGACTGCAATAGATTCAGAGATCCATAATCAAACATTGAATGGGCCTTGGGGACTCTTATGAAGAGTTGAGGGAAGGATTGAATGCCCTGAAGAGGATGGAACTCCACAGGATGACCAACAGACTCAATGAACCTGGAATCTAAGATATACTCAGTGACTGAACTGCCAACCAAATAGCAAACACAGGACCCTGGCACATAAATAGCAGACGTGCAGCACAATCTTCTTGAGGGTCTTCCAACAAATATAGCAGGGGGTGTTCCTATAGCTTTTGTCTATATTTGGAATCTGTTCCCTCAGTGGGCTACCATGTCTGGTCTCAGTGGGAGAGGATGCACTTAACCTAGAATGGACTTGATTTTCCATGGTGTTGGGATACCCAGAGGGACGCCACACTCTCTAAGAATAAACAGAGGAGATTTGGGAGATGCTCTGTCAGAGTATTGATCCTAGAGTGGGGACAGTGTTCAGGGTGATAAAGAATATATACACTATTGGAGAAAAGAAATTTTATTATCCTTTCCCCAAAAGCAAACTGGAAAGAATCCTCCTATAAGAGCAAACACAAGCTCCACAAGGAAAGCCAGACAGGACAAACATTTAAAGACTTCAATCATTAGAGCTTTTTGTTTCAATCAACAGCATTCTGACCTGTAATGAGAATAAATTCAGTCTAACTTTAGTGCCCTAATAGTCTGTAGGAGCTCAAATGTCTGTTCAATGTCTATTCATTGTTCAAACGTCTAAACTTTCTTCTGACACTCAAGGCATTATCTTGAAAGACACATCTTATAATATCTGAAATCAAGTGATATCTTTCCAACATACAATGGCACTGAATACCAATTTCCATTACAATAGAGAGGAATGTGCATATATTGAGAGAAGATAGGACTACCACAAGAAACACAGCAGGACTTTCTCTCAAACACATTGGACTTCACTTTCTAAAGGCTTAGATTGGCCAGGCAATGGTGGCACATGACTTTAATACCAGCAACTGGGAGACAGGGGCAGGCAGATTTCTGAGTTAGAGGCCAGCCTGGTCTATTGAGTGAGTTCCAGGACAGCCAGTGTTATACAGGGAAATACTGTCCTGAAAAAAAACAAAAACAAAAAACAAAAAACCCAAAACGTAAAACATGAAACAAAAGAAAACAAAACAAAAATGAATAAAGGCTTAGATAGCCCTATTCCTATAACTTCGTATACATCTCTCATTTTGAATACTACCTCTCTTCTCCTTGTATGCATCTTTCCATGGCAGATTTCTCAATGACATACATATCTCAATACCTCGCGGTCACAAAATGCAACTTGAAAGATTTAACCTCAAACCTTTAATGAAATGTACTCTCACAGTCTGCATAGGGGCTCTGACTCTGTCAAAAGATGGCTTCACTAGTGCTAAATTGAAACTGTATAAAAAAAATTCCATGACCACGATATTTCCATCATTCAATTTACAGAACCAGCACAATACGGATGATCCTGTAAAGTTTGTCTTCTAAGTTGACTAACACTGCCTTGCTAGGACCATTGTTGCAGCAAGATTTAATTAAGGTTCCCTCCTGGGATTAGGAAATAATTTTCCTACTCTTTCCATTAATTTAAGACTTAGCAGTAGGAAGTGTTATACTTGGTGCATCTTCATAGGCATACACCCACAAAAGCATGTCTTCCACTAAGTAAATTGCAATTTTATTAGTGACTGCTAGAGACTGGAAAGAATCCAGATGTCCCTCAAATGAAATATGGATTTAGAAATGGTGTTTCATTTACAAAATGGAATACAATTCAGCTATTAAAAACAGGGACATCATGAATTTTGCAGAAAAATTGATACAACTAGAAACTATCATCCAGAGTGAGGTAACTCACACCCAAAGAACATGTATGTATGTACTCATGTACAAGTGAAAAATAACCATAAAGTACAGGATATCCACACTACCTTCTTATACCCAAAGAAGCTAAACATGCAGGAAGGCTCAAATGTAAATGGTTGCCTCTCACTCAGAAGGGGAAATAAAAGAATAAGAGGAAACAGATGAACAAGAGAGAACTGGGAAGGTGAACAGGTAAGATTGGGGAAGGGGAGATCATCAGGAACAGGTGTGGTAGGAGACAAGGGAGAGCCAGACGACCAAAAATGTGAATTGAAATCCTCAGCTGGTGGGGGTGTAAGGGCGTGGACATCTATAAAATGTGTCAGAGACCAGGAATGGGAGGGCACAAAGGAGCCTAAGGAAAGCAGAAATGTATAGCATTGAGTTATTGAACAGGAAGAGTTTATAACTTGAGTCAAGGCAGACCCTCATTAGAGTGTTAGGTACACCTACAGAACCAAAAGCCTTTCCACCCAAAATTAGTCCTGTCTGCAAAAAATTGCAGTCACAAAGAGGAGGCTAAGTGAATGTCCAAAATACGCCCTGCCAAATTTGAGACCCATCCCATGGGCAAGCACAAATTCCCTACATTAGAGAAGATACTTTGTTATACTAGCAGACATTAGCTTAGCATAATTGCCCTCTGAGTATCTCCATTCAGCACCAGACTGAAATAGATGCAGAGACACATAGCCAAACATGGGACAGGGCTCATTGAGTCTTTTGGAAGACTTGGAGAAGAGATTGAGGGCTTCTGAAGGAACAGAAAGTCTATAAAGACCATCAGAGTCAAGTAACCTGGACCCAAGGAGACTCTCAGAGACTGATCCACCAAACAAAGAGCACACACAGGATGGAATGATGTCTCCACCAAAAATGTAGTGCATGTGGTTCTCCACCTTCATGTGGTACCCGCAATTGGAGCAGGTGATTTTTTTTAAG
This sequence comes from Montemys delectorum, assembly GCA_019843815.1. Lineage (NCBI taxonomy): Eukaryota > Metazoa > Chordata > Mammalia > Rodentia > Muridae > Montemys > Montemys delectorum. The sequence goes on along the minus strand of JADRCD010097249.1, from coordinate 5,193 downwards.
CTGATGCCTATCTGTTCCAACTGTTACACTTATGTTGCTGCCTTGTCTGACCTCAGTAGGAGAGGATGTGCCTAACTCTGCAAATAGTAGACCTGCCACAGTTGGGGGATACTCAGTGATCCTCATCCTACCTGAGGAGATAAAAAGGAGTTAGGAATGAGTAACTGAGGAAAGTGGAATGGATTAGGGGTAGCGAATGGAATGTAAAATGAACAAATTTAAAAATGGGAAAAGTGAACAAATATTTTTGCCCTACTCAATATCTCAGAGCATAAGCCAAGTAAGAAAGATTTTTTTTTGCCAAAATATCACACATAGTACTTCTCACTCAAGTTTTCAAAAATATTTAGACATCAACTTCCTCTGACTGCATTACTATCAACACTCCAATTTTCCAGGTCCTTTGAGAACAACCAATTAAGCTCCTTGTGTAGCTTTCTAGTCTTTTGCTATCTCAATTACTGATATTTTCCACATTCCATAAAAAAGAACATAGATTCTGTCCAGCAGCAAATTCAACTTTTGCTATCATGTTGTTGTTGTTGTTGTTGTTGTTGTTGTTGTTGTAGCTGTTGTTCTACCTTGCTACTCTTCTGCTGAAATGGAATGCTCTGAGAATAAAGGATCTCAGGTAATAAATGGTTGTTGTGCATGGTTCTGTCAGGTTACAGTCCCTTATGTTGGGAACTTAGAATAGAACCTGAAGCTAGAAAATAAAGGCAAAAGAAATGATAAACATTGTCCAGTATCTTGCTCTCTTGATGGTCACTGTCTCAACATAACTTAGCTTTCTCATCCAATACAGACCCACTTGCTTAGGAATATTGCCACACTCTGTGGAAGTGCCTTACAACATCAATTATCAACACTCTCTCTCACAGACATAGAAACCGGCCAGTCTGATGAGGACACAGCCTCAGTTGAGGATCCTTCAGATGGCTATGGCTCTGAAATACTGAGAACTGAAGACAATTATGACACAGAGATAATAATAAATAAGGAAGTTGTAAAAACCCAAACTAATAATCTAACTATATGAATTACAGCTGGCTTTGTCACTGCATGAGGAAGTTGTAGTTGTGGATGAGCCAGGATAAACTGAGAAGTGGACCTGGCTCAGAGCTTAGAAGGATACCCTGGAACAGGGAGTTGAGAGTGTGTGCTGAACTGCGGTGAGATGTTTTTAACCCTGGGTTCCCAAGTTAGTGTAACCAAAGAGGTGGCTTAAACATCTGAAGGTGAACAGAGAAGCAGATTCCCCCACATACCTGGAAATAAGACTGCAGGGGCAAGAAAGATGTGCTAACTTTGTTGGAATGGATGAAAAACAACCTTCCGTTTACTGACAGCACCAAGTTCAAAATAACAGAGTCACATATAGACTCAGAACAGGGTTGATCAAGGGAGAGAAAAATGAGGTAAAACAGGGTAGAGTGAGCCTGATTTTGCACTGGATGCTCTCAGAAAGAGCTTTCTTTCATGAGTAATTTAATGGGTACATGTCCTCTTGATCAGAAGGATTTAACCCAAGGTGAGGGGTAATTCAATTGATTCTGAAATGGACTCATATCCTCTCTCAGTCACAGAATACTAAAGTGACACACAACAGTAGAGAGCAACAAGAGGGCTGTAAATGCTACCCAGAAGATTCCTCTTCTTGTACAGAGTAGAAAATGAAGACAGAATGGCAGCTGCAAGCCATGTAGTAGGGCTCCAAGTCTGCTCTACCCCTCCAAAAAATTAAGGCCAGGGGCACAGGGTCCCTTATACCAGGCTGTGGAACATCTTCCTAGCCCTTTGTGTCTGTGACTCTCCAGTGTATCCATTGTGCTGGAGTTCCACATTCCTTTCATCATCTCCATCCATGAATAATCAAGAAAAAATCAAAAAGCCAAGGTACACACACAGACACAAGTTGCATCAACAAGCCACAGACACAAATAACAACACATCTTAACAGCTGGGCTTTCAACCCTTCAGTTGTAAGTCCTGAAAATCTTGGAGTTCCATTCAATGCACCAAGATGTTATGCCCATATCACAGGAAACCCAAAGAACAACTTTAAATAATGTATATCTGGCATAATTTGTAGGAAACCAGCAAGAGGGGCAAAGAAAAAAATCAGAAAACCAATGTAGGTAAGCTAAATGTTTTCTTTTTCCTATAAGAGGTCTTAATACTCAATATGTAGCTTGCCCCTGCTGTTGTACCTTGACTGGCTATTGATAAGGGCTTTTTTTCATGGAATGTTTGCTGAAGTAGAATTTGTACACTCTCCAAAATCACATTAGTCCGGTTTTACAAAGTCATCTTTTTATTTGTGCTCAATATTATTGACAGAATCTCCTGTTCAAAAACAAGCAACATGCCTGTCACGAGACTAGGTACTTTGTCTAAAGACCTATCACCCTATCTGCAGATACTACCATGAGTTGTCCTTATCACTGGAATAGAATCCCAGTGAAAGATCCCTCTCCCCTTGTGCATGCCTCCCCAGATACCATAGACAATCCCCTCCTGCCCTTCTATTCTTGCCTCATCCCTGTGTCTGATCACCCACTTGGGCACAAAGTCTCTCTTCAATCACATGCCATGCAAGAAATGACACAAGGTAAGCTTTCCATAGATCAACCTCATGATTTCTAATCACAGATTCAATTTTCAAAGTTGCTGCAAAACTGTACTAAACACCAGAGGCAGCTTAACTTCTTTCCTGACTATGTCTTCTTGTGGATTGCTAAGAGCATCTTTTCCTGGTTGCCTCTTCTCCCAGTTTTCAACATTACGAAGCATCAACTCTTGAGTATTTCCATCACCAGGTCAGTAAAAGAGGCAATAGTCAGCCAACACTATTTGTAATTTCAGATGTCAAACAGTAACCCAGGAACAAAACTCGCACCCAAACAAGACAAATTCAGAAACCACTACCTAGGCAAATAATCACCTAACACCTACAACATAACCTACACCCCAACATAGCTACACCCCAACATAGGAGCATAGTAAATAACCAACAGGAATATAAGTCCCAAAGAAATCTAAGCTACCTATCACAGCAGATCCTGAGAAATTAAAACATGCAACAGATATGGTGCAAAGAGGTTGTGTGAAGGATGGAAAAGGAGTGAGAATCTGGGGAAGGGATAGAGATCCACAAGAGGACCTACAGACAGGCAGACAGACAGGGAGCAGAGTGAGCCACAAGAATAGGGAAATATAAAAGTGATGGGCATGTGGAGAGAAGAGAACAGAGACAGGTAACAAAATAGAGAGCTGCTGTAGCTGGTGGTCCATGTATATAAAATACACCTTGCAACAGCAGCAAGGATCGAGGCAGGTGATGACTTATGCAGTTCCTAAGTCCCTAAGAAAGAACATTGAAATTTCATGTACACTGACCACTACAGGGGAAAGATTCAAACACAAAACAGGAAAGGAAGAGAAAATCTCGGACAATAAAGATGAATAGAAAGAAACCCTGTGTCAATCAACCAAAACCAAAGTGTTTTCAAGACAGTCATGGCTGGTTACACTAAGAAACCCAGTATGAAAAGAGTAACAGGCAGACTTAAGAGGTAGTGTTGCAAACTTGTTTGCTTGGTTAGTGTATTATTTGGTTTTGTGTTTTCAGGAAATGTGGCCTAGGGCCTACACAAGCCCATGCAAGTATTTCTGAAACACAAATCTGCAGTGGACCTTAGCTTGGCTATGGAGACACACACACACACACACACACACACACACACGCACACACACATAGCAGATCTGACTCCTTCATCTGACTTCTAAAACATGCACAGTAATCACAGACTGACTGGCAGATAAGCAGGCAGCCACGAAACACCCCCACCACCACTTTACCCCTACCTCCAGAGGTTACTGGGCCCACGCCCATGGCCCGGGCCTCCCTGTTGCCCTTTCCATCCGATGGCCTCTAGTTGCCCTGCAGCCCAGGTCACGTGACTCCACACAGGGCCAGCAGCTGTCCCAGGGGTGGGGCCAGGGGGCAGGGCCGTAACACAGCAGGAGCTCACACAGCCTCCCAGATGATCCTGGGCTCCCCAACCCTGAAGGTAACCCCTCACCTATCCTGAGAACCCAGACCTCACAGCTGACCCCAACATCACACATGAACTGTAACCTGTGACCCACACGTGACCTCTACATTGTCTTGTGACACTGTCCTGTGACCCCTACGTGATCTGGACACAGTCTGCCTCACTCACCCAGCCCCAACCACGCCCCTTCACCACTCCACGTTCTGGTCCCTCCCCCGCAACCACCAGCTAGGGCTTCTTCCCGTGATGTCAGCTGTCCCCCGTGACGCCACATCCCCCCCCACCCCAGGCTTCCCCATGGTCACTCACCGCTCTAGGTCCCGTTGTCCTCTGCGGGCCTGGCGCTGGTCGGTTGCAGGCAGGGGCGCCGAGGGGCAGCTGTCGGGCGGTGTCAGAGGTCGTGTGGTCAGGGGTCACATCCAGGATTCACCGCAGCCCGTCTTGCAGTGCGCAGGGTGTCTCAGGATGGCTGAGGCAGCGTGGGAACAGCTCATCCACCTTCATCGGCAGCTTCCCAGGTGGCATGGTGGCAGTGTGGGCGGGAGGGGCCGACAGACAAACCCACGACCAGAGGATGGACACGCGTAGACAAGGATTGACCAGCGAACGGAAGGACACATCTGAGGCGGCTTCAAAATGGCTGCAGCTGGAAGCGATTACCGACCAGATGCAGGGTGATGGCGTAACAAGCCGCGACCACAGCCAGGCGGTCACACTGATGAAAGGGTCGCGTGAGGATGATGTCATGAGCAGCGACAAAAACAACTGGGCATGCGCTGGGTTAGACTCCCCTGTTCGCTGACAGAGGGCGGGGCCCGGCTCCAGTCAGTCACTGTGACAGAGGGCTGGGCCTGGCTCCAGTCAGTCTCTGTGACAGAGGGTGGGGCCCGGCTCCTGTCAGTCACTGTGACAGAGGACTGGGCCTGGCTCCTGTCAGTCACTGTGACAGAGGGCGGGGCCTGGCTCCTGTCAGTCACTGTGACAGAGGACTGGGCCTGGCTCCAGTCAGTCACTGTGACAGAGGGCGTGGCCTGGCTCCTGTCCATCACTGTGGATGGGCGGGGCCTGACACTTTTCACTCAATGCTGCCCTGGTCTCAGCACCCTGTTCCAACCCTGCTTTGGCTCAAAATTAA
>JADRCD010097248.1:0-26427 GCA_019843815.1 Montemys delectorum | reverse complement strand
CCCCGCTCAAAGGATCTGAATATGTCTTCAATAAAATCATAGAAGAAAACTTCCCCAACCTAAAGAGATGGCCATAAAGGTACAAGAAGCCTATAGAACACCAAATAAATGGGACCAGAACAGAAAATCCTCTCATCACATAATAATCAAAACACTAAACTCCCAGAACAAAGAAAGACTATTAAAGGCTGCAGGGCAAAAGGGCCAAGTAACACACAAGGTAGACCTATCAGAATTACACCAGACTTTTCCATAGAGACTATGAAAGTCAGAAGAGCCTGATCAGAGGTCATGCAGACTCTAAAAGAACACTGATGCCAACCCAGGCTACTATACCCAGCAAAACTCTCAATTAACAGAGATGGAGAAACCAAAATATTCCAGGACAAAACCAAATTCAAACATTATCTATCTACCAACCGAGCCCTACAGAGGATCCTGGAAAGAAAATTCCAACACAAATAAGATACCTGCACCAAAGAAAGAACAAGATATTAAGCATCGTACAACAAAGTCAAAAGCAGAGAGCCACAAGCACATAAAGACACATAAAAAACAAACATATCAGGAACCAATAATCATCTCTCATTACTATCTCTCAATATTAATGGACTCAACTCACCTATAAAAAGACGTAAACTAACAGACTGGATACACAAACAAGATCCAGCTTTTTGCTGCATACAAGAAACACACCTAGAAAACAAAGACAGACTATCTCAGAGTAAAAGGATGGAAAAAGGTCTTCCAAGCAAATGGTCCTAGGAAACAAGTAGAAGTTGCCATCCTAATACCCAATAAAACAGACTTCAATCAAAAGTTATAAAGCATGATGAAGGGCACTTCATATTCATCAAGAGGAAAATCTACCAAGAGAATGTCTCAATTCTGAACATCTATGCTCCAAATACAAGAGCACCCAAATTCATAAAAGAAACTTTACTACAACTCAAAACACACATTGAACCCCACACAATAACAGTGGGAGATTTCAACACCCCACTCTCACCAATGGACAGGTCATCAAAACAGAAACTAAACAGAGACACTGTGAAACTAATAGAGGTTATGAACCAAATGGATTTAACACATACTTATAGAACATTTTACCCTAAAACAAAAGAATATCCCTTCTTCTCAGCACCCCATGGTACTTTCTCCAAAATCTATCATATAGTTGTTCACAAAACAATCCTCTACTGATACAAGATTGAAATGATACCATGCATCCTATCAGATCATCATGGCCTACAGCTGGTCTTCAATAATAGCAAAAAGTACAGAAAGCCCACATACACATGGACTCTGAACAACTCTTTATTCAATGGTAACTTGGTCAAGGAAGAAATAAAGAAAAAAATTAAAGACTTCCTGGAATTTAATGAAAATATAGACACATCATACCCAAACTTATGGGACACAATGAAAGCAGTGCTAAGAGGTAAGTTCATAGCACTAAGTGCCCTGGTAAAGAAACTGGAGTGATTTTACACTAACAACTTAACAGCACACCTGAGAGCTGTAGAACAAAAAGAAGCAAACTCACTCAAGAGGAGTAGAAGGCAGGAAATAGTCCTGAAATCAACCAAATAGAAACAAAGAAAACAATTCAAAGAATCAGCAAAACCAAAAGTTGGTTCATTGAGAAAATCACAAGATAGATAACCCCCCTAGCCAAACTAACTAAACGGCCTAGCGGCAGTATCCAAATTAACAAAATCAGAAATGAAAAAGAAGACATAACAACAGCAAAGGAGGAAAGTAAAAAAAAAAATTAGATCCTACTACAAAAGCCTATACTCAACAAAACTGGAAAATCTAGATGAAAAGGATGGTTTTCTAGACAGTTGCCACATACCAAAGTTAAATCAAGAGCAGGTGAACTCTCTAAACAGGCCCATGTCACACAAGGAATTAGAAGAAGTCATTAAACACTTCCCAAACAAAAAAAGTCCAGGACCAGATGGATTTAGTGCAAAAATCTACCAGACCTTCAAAGAAGATCAGATACAAATTTTCCAGATTACAAACTATTCCATAAAATAGAAAGAGAAGGAACACTACCTAACTCGTTCTATGAAGCCACAATTACTCTGATACATAAACCACACAAGGACCCAACCAAAAAAGAGAACTTCAGTCCAGATTCGCTTATGAATATTGATGCAAAAATACTCAATAAAATTCTTGCAAACTGAATCCAAGAACACATCAAAACCGTCATTTACCATGATCAAGTAGGCTTCATCCCAGGGATACAAGGTTGGCTTAATATATAAAAATCCATTAATGTAATCCACTATATACACAAACAAAGAAAAAATCAGATAATCATCTACTTAGATGCATAAAAAGCATTTGAAAAAATACAACACTCCTTCACGTTAAAATTATTGGAGAGATCAGGAATTCAAGGCCCATTCCTAATCATAATAAAAGCAATTTACTGCAAAACAATAGCCAATATCAAATTTAATGGAGACATACATGAAACATTCCCACTGAAATTGGGGACAAGACAAGGATGCCATCCTTTCCATATCTATTCAATATAGTACTCAAAGTGTTAGCTAGAACAATAAGACAACAAAAAGAGATTAAGAGGCTACAAATTGGCAAAGAAGAACCAAAGGTATCACTATTTGCAGATGATATGATAGTATATATAATTGAGCCCAAAAATTCTACCAGAGAACTTCTCCAGCTGATAAACAACTTCAGCAAAGTGGCCGGATATAAAATTAATTCAAATAAATCAGTAGCCTGATTTATAGAACTGATAAACAGGATGGGAAAGAATTAGGGAAACAGTTCCCTTTACAATAGCCACAAATAATATAAAATATCTTGGGGTAACTCTAAGCAAATAAGTGAAAGACCTGTATGACAATAACATCAAATCTCTCAAGAAAGAAATCAAAGAAGATCTCAAAAAATGAATAGATCTCCCATGCTCCTGGATTGGCAGAATTAACAGTAAAAATGGCCATCCTTCCAAAGGCAATCTATACATTCAATGTAATCCCCATCAAAATCCCAACACAATTCTTCAAAGATGTGGAGCAATTCTCAAATTCATGTGGAAAGGCAAAAACCACAGAAGAGCAAAAATAATACTTAACAATAAAAGAACAGCTGGGGGAATCACCATCCCAGACCTCAAGCTTTACTACAGAAAAACAGTGATAAAAACTGCATGTTATTGATACAGAGACAGACACATTGATCAATGGAATAGAATTGAAGACCCAGAAATAAAACCACATACTTATGGTCACTTGAAATTTGACAAAACGGCCAAAAATATACAATGGAAAAAAGAAAGCATCTTGAACAAATGGTGCTGATCTAACTGGCTGTCCGTATGTAGAAGAGTGAAAATAGACCCATATTTATCACCTTGTACAAATCTCAAGTCCAAGTGGATCAAGGACCTCAACATAAAACTAGATAGAATGAATCTAATAGAAGAGAAAGTAGGAAAGAGCCTTGAACTCATTGGCACAGGTGGAAAATTCCTAAATAGAACTCCTATGGCTCATGCTCTAAGATCAAGAGTTGATAAGTGGGACCTCATGAAACTGAAAAGCTTCTGTAAGGCAAAGGATATAGTCAATAAGACAAATCTGCAACAGATTGGGAAAAAATCTTCCCTAACCTCACATCTGATAGAGGCTAATATCCAAAATATATAAACAACTCAAGAAGTTAACCACCAAAAAACCCAAACAACCTAATCAAAAAAAAAAAAAAAATGGAATATAGTACTAAACCAAGAATTTACAACTGAAGAATCTCGAATGACTGAGAAGCACCTAAAGAAGTGTTCAACTTCCTTAGTGATCAGATAAATGCAAATCAAAACCACCATGAGCCACTTTACACCAATCAGAATGGCTAAAATCAAATCCTCAGGTGACAACACATGTTGGAGAGGATATGGAGAAAGAGGAACACTCCTCCATTGCTGGTGGGCTTGCAAACTTGTACAACCACTATGGAAACCAATCTGGAGGTTTCTCAGAAAATTGGAAATAAATCTACCTGAAGACCCAGCTATACCACTCTTGGAAATATACCCAAAAGATATCCTACCATACCACAGGGGCTCATGTTCCACTATGTTCAGGATGATATTCTCCAGATCCATTCATTTCCATAATAATTTCATAAATTAATATTGTTGTTCATCCTAAGAGGTTGAAATGGATGGATCTGGAGAATATCATCCTGAGTGATGTAACCCAATCACAAAACAACACACATGGTAAGCACTCACTGATAAGTGGATATTACCTCAGAAGCTCAGAATACCCAAGATACAATTCACAACTCACAAGAAACTCAAGAAGAAGGAAGACCAAAGTGTGGATACTTCGATCCTTCTTAGAAGAGGGAACAAAATACCCATGGAAGGAGTTGCAGAGACAAAGTATGGAGCAGAGACTGAAGGAAGGACAATCCAGAGACTGCTGTATCTGGGAATCTTTCTCATATTCAGTCACCAAATTCAGACACTATTGTAGATGCCAGCAAGTGCTGGCTGACAGGAGCCTGATATAGCTGTCTCCTGAGAGGCTCTGCCAGTATCAGACTAATACAGAAGAGGAGGCCCACAGCCATCCATTGCACTGAGCACAGGGTCCCCAATAAAGGAGCTAGAGAAAGGACCCAAGGAGATGAAGGGTTTGCAGCCCCATAGGAGGAACAACAATATGAATTTACTGGTACCCTCAGAGCTTCCAGGGACTAAACCACTAACCAAAGAGTACATATGGTGGGACTGTTAGCATCCCAAGCCTGTGGTGACTCATGGGCGGGTCTCAGAGACCTGTTGCCAGAGCAACAGCCGCCATATTCTCAGAATCCATTGGAATTGCCTCCAACCTTTACCTGGCTATACACGTCAGCAATCATATAAATATGAGGAGCATTCCTTTCTCTCGCTCTCTCCCTTCTCTCTCTTTCCGCACTACTGTCCCCTCTCTCCCTCTCTTAATTAAACCTCTTACATGGAACTGTTTGGGCCTAGTGTGTGGTGCTTTCTGACGAGGTCGCTGCTGATGCTGTTCCCCATCATTGGTGGCCCGACGGGGGAATTTGGCCATTCTCGTCAGCTTGCACCACTCCCAGCGGGGCGGGCAGAGGCCATGACCACGCGAATTGTCCCATCACGGGCAATCACAGTGGCCTGCAGTACGCAGTATGCCAGTTCGCCTCCGAGCCTCGGGCCTCCGCCGAGGGCCTCTGCTGTGCTCTACCCCACCGCTGTTCTGCTGCACTCCACTGCGAGCGGCCGTGCACCCCCTCTGCTGTGCGCCCCCAAGCATGCCGCTCTGCCAAAGACTCCCCAGCACCAAGGCGCGCGGGCCAACCCAGGTGAGTGCAACGTGAGTGTGCGGCACCTCAAAAGCCGCTGCTCTCCTGCCCCTGCTGCTGCCCCATGCTGCTGCTGCTGTGCCGGACTTACGAATTCCAACCATGTGAGCCGTGTCCCGTCTGGTCTATCAGGTGGGGTTAGCCTCTGTTCAGGTCTCCACCTATCCATTCAGTTCCATGTGTTCCACTTACCAGTCCGCTATAATATTTCCCACACAAACACTGGCCTACTAATTAATAGGTCCATCCAAGGGGAGAACCTCTAGCTTCCTGGAGGAGGTCTGGCCAGCCTTCTCTGAGAACCACGGGGGTTACAGGCTACCAGTTGGCATATGCTTTAAGACTTCTACCATTGGTGCTCCTCTTCCCCAACGGAGGCAATCTGTGCTCTTAATCTCTCTGGGCTTCACTGCCGACAAATCCCTGGCCCAGGGTGGATTGAAGCTCCCAAGTGGTCACTAGAGGGCTCTCATGACTACCTGAGCCCCTAGCTTTGGCCATTAACTCTTTGGTGCTTGGATTGTTCTCAGGACGCTGGTAGGAATAACCAAGCACCCGCCAATGGGTGTCAGAATGTCTTTGACCGTACCTAATCTCAAATCTCTAAAGTTAACGCCGGATTTAAAGGCATCAAAATTAATATACCTCTGCAATAAAATCTGGGTTAAATATCAACTAGATAGAAATTCAAAATGGCCACTTAATGGCACCCTAAATCCAGCTATTTTAAGGGATCTTAATACATACTGCCAGTGAACTGGTAAATGGAAGGAGGTTCCCTCTAATTCCTCCTTGTGTGAGCCTGCTATCTCTTTTTCTCCAGAGCCCTCCCCTTCTTCTGTGCCATCTATGGGCCCCTCCAAATGCCCCACATTGGCAGCTACCTTCACTCCTCCTATCAACTGCTCTAAGGCTACAACCAAACCTCCAAGTCTTTCCTCCCTGGAGACACCTGACCCAGCAACAGTCCTACCTCTAAGGGGAGTTGCTGGAGCAAATGGCCTTGTCAGAGTACATGTTCCTTTCTCACTTAGTGAACTTTCTCAAATAGAAAACAGGCTGAGATCTTATACTTCTAATCCTTCCAAGTTTATCAAAGAATTCCAATACAGCTTAACTTTCCATGATGTTTGTATAATCCTCACTAACAATTTACTTCCTAAGGAACACAGACAAGTCTGGGAAGAGGTAAGAAAACATGCAAATGAGATTCATCAAACAGACGGCACATACCCAATTGGCTCTGAGACAGTGCCAGACCAGAATCCCCTGTGGAACTACAATTCTACAGATGGTATTTTAGCCAGGGACGGGTTCATTACATTTCTTCTGGCCAGTCTTAAAAAGGCGGCCTTAAAGCCAGTAAATTTTATAAACTCCAAGAGGTTGTCCATGACAACCTCGAAAATCCATCTCAATTTTTGGACCGTCTTACTAAGGCCTTATTACACCATACTAACCTGGACCCTGAAAACTCAAAAGGTAAGCAACTGCTAATGTCCTATGTCTTTTCCCAGAGCTACCCCGACATAAGAGTTAAACTTAAAAAACTGGAGAGGAGACCCCTAACTCCACAGGCAGAAGTCTTAGCACTGGCCTTCAAAGTGTGCCATAGAAGAGATGATAAGGTCCACAAACAAAAATACCACATGCCGGCAAAGACTGTCCGACTAGCTCCAGCCACTACCCAGGGCTCATGGTCTCCTAAGACACAAAGGCCACCAGGCACCTGCTACAAGTGTGGTCAAAAAGGTCATTGGGCAAAATCCTGCCCCAACTTCCGCAAGCCAAGAGGACCATGTCCTAGGTGACATCAAGAGGGACATTGGGCTGTTGACTGCCCCCATGTTATGCAGAACAAGGGGACATCACTCCCAGATAACCCTCCAACTGACCTCCTAGGCTTGGCTATGACAAACTGAGGGGGCCCGAGCCCCCCTGACCTGACCACGGCCATCACTAGCAGGGAGCCCCGGGTAAATATCGTGGTATGTGGGCGTTCCATTTCCTCCCTCTTGGACACTGGAGCCACTTACTCAGTCCTAACAGAGTTTTGGGGACCCATTTCTCCTTCTAATTCTCCTATTGTCGGGGTAAGAGGACAACCATTCTTCCCTCTCCAGACCCCACCACTCAGTTACATTTTTAGGGATATAACTTTTACCCATTCCTGTTTTGGTAGTGCCAACATGTCCTGTCCCCTTATTGAGAAGGGATCTAGCTAGGCTAGGAGTTTCTATTTCCTTTGCTCCTCACATTAACCTAAACCCAGGCTCGCCAGCAGTTCCTCTGCTTTTTCTCCTAGCCAGGCAACCTACTAACGCTATAATATTATTTCCTTTACCAGCTTCTCAAGTAGACCCCCGAGTCTGGGACGTCCAAAATCCTTCTGTTACTAAACACCATTCTCCTGGTATCATCCAATTACTGGACTCTACCAAGTATATAACCCAGCTCAATACTCTCTCTCTCTACAGCCTACTCCTGCGGACATGAGCTTCTTGAAATCTATCACTGCTTCTTACAAAATCTGTCAAAGGTCTGACCCCAACTCAAAGTATCGTAACACCCCTTTTCCTACCCATCAGGCTAGAGGTTCCCTTCCTAGAACTAACTGGTAACTTGACTTTACCCACATGCCCACTGTCAGGCAGGCCAAGTACCTCCTGGTCTTGGTGGACACCTTCTCAAGGTGGGTAGAAGCATTTTCCACAACTAACAAAAGGGCTCAGACAGTCTCTGATCTCCTCCTCCAGGAGATCATCCCCTGGTTTGGTGTCCCAGCCTCTCTCCAGTCAGACAATGGTCCTAAATTTACTTCCCAAGTTTCTCAAATCCTATCTAAGGCTCTAGATATCCCCTGGAACTTTCACATTCCTTCCCACCCTCAATCTTCTGGTAAGGTAGAAAGAACTAATCGCTCTTTAAAATCTACTCTCGTTAAGCTGTCACAGGAACTTCACCTTGATTGGGTAAAAGTCTTACCCTTGGCTCTTTTCAGGTTACGAGCTCTCCCAAATCGACCTCTCCTCATCTCTCCCTTTAAACTCATGTATAAATGTCCAATTCTAACCCCTAGTCTCTCACCTAAATGCTTTCCACTCCCAGACCATCTACTTACCTCATTACTTTGCCACCTCCATTCTCTCCTATAAAACTTTACTGACCACCATCTACCTCGGCCATGCACTGTCTCCTGTCCACTACCTATCAACATTAGAGACCAAGTGCTTCTATCCCTTCCAGGTCATTGGCCCTCATCTCTCTCTCTCTCTCAAGTGGCAGGGCCCTTTTAAAGTAATTCTTGTGACCCCTACAGCTGCTAAACTCAAGGGATTCCCTCATTGGGTCCATCTGTCTCACCTCAAACCTTTCATTCCTCCACCTAAAAATGACACTTCTTCATACACATCAATCTTAACAGGACCCTGCTCTATTAAGCTCCAGAGAACCACGAGACTGCCTACCTTATCCCCAACCCCCAAAAATGAGACTCCACTCCAGCAGTCAAGCTCGACCTCACTGGATTGGACATGAGTTTCTCATCCTCTCCCTACTGTTCATTCCTATCCAGGGTAGCCCTTATATCTGGAGATTCGAGGTTCAAAAACTCCCACAGATAACAAACAGTCTTTCCAAATAGGGTCGGGAAACTGCTCCATAGCCGGATGCCAGAAACCAATCCAAATTGCCATCATCCCAGTATCTATAATCCCATCTAAATATTATGATCTCTATACTTGCTTTCTCTTTGACCAGACAGAAGATTACTGTAGAAAATGGCCTGACAAATATGGGGGCTGCCCATATTGGTCTTGTCAAATACATATGCTAGGATCACGGATCAATCATTCCTTCTATCAGCATCACAAGACACTCTTTTCCACATCCAAGACCCGTGGGATTCCAGGTGGGAGATAGGAGTCGTCGGTACGCTCTATCATAAAAATCAGCCCGGGAGCCCAGTAAGTACCATCCATATTCAAAGAAAATATGTCTCAATTGCTGGCACTCAGGCATATCATCGCCTATCTGCTAGCTGGTCAGGAGTTTGCACATTAGTGCTTCTTTTCCCTAAACTGGGAGTAATCCAGGGAAATGAGCCCCTGCCAATCCCAGTTATAGATATGATAGCTGCTTAACATAAGAGGACAGTTCAAGTTGTGCCACTTCTGGTTGCTACAGGAATAGCCATAGGTGTTGATACTGGAGCTACAGGTATAACAACGTCCATGATCCAATATAATACATTCACTTCCCAGTTCCAAAGTAATTTTCAAAAATGTCTAAAACTGTACTTACTATCCAAAAACAGACTAATTCTTTAGCAGCTGTGGTGCTTCAGAACAGACGAGGACTAGATATCCTGACAGCTAAAGAAGGTGGTTTTTGCCTGTTCCTCCAAGAAGAATGCTGCTTCCGTGTCAACCAATCCGGGATAGTACGAAATAAAATCCAGGAGCTACAGCCAGACATAAAAAATTTCAGAGACCATGAGACCTTCAGTTCTGAGCTCCTGTTACAGGATTACCAGCCGCTGCCCACAGATGAGCCACTGTCCACAGAAGAACCTGATACAAATGTTTACCAAGTGGATCTCGATGGTGAAAGCCAGCTACCCCCATTGACAACGCCCCTAGACAGCAGGAAGTAGCTTAAGGGACAAGATGCCCTCGTCCCCTTTTCACCATCACATCTGCTTCCCCTTCTCTTTTTCTTTCCTCCTCTTTATAATATCAAAAAGGGAGGTATGTTAGCATCCAAAGCCTGTGGTGACTCATGGGTGGGTCTCAGAGACCTGTTGCCAGAGCAACAGCCACCATATTCCCAGAATCCATTGGAATTGCCTCCAACCTTTACCTGGCTATACACGTCAGCAATCATATAAATACGAGGAGCATTCCTTTCTCTCTCTCTCTCCCTTCTCTCTCTTTCTGCGCTACTGCCCCCTCTCTCCCTCTCTTAATTAAACTTCTTACATGGAACTGCTTGGGCCTAGTGTGTGGTGCTTTCTGACGAGGTCGCCGCTGCTGTTCCCCATCAGGGACTCATGACTCCAGCTGCATATGTAGCAGAGGATGATCTAGTCATCAATGGGAGGAGAGGCCCTTGAATCTATGAAGGTTCTATTCCCCAGTGTAGGGGAATACCAGGGCCTGGAAGTGGGAGAGGGTGGGTTGGTGAGCAGGGGGAGGAAGGAGAAAATAGAGGTTTTTTTCAAAGGGGAAACCAGGAAAGGGGATATCATTTGAAATGTAAGTAAAGAAAATATCTAATAAAAATAAATTAAAAAAAAAAAGAACAGTTAAGATGTATGGCGTTACTGAGACTCAATGAAGCATATCTGTGTAAGACATAAGAAGGAATGCTATCCTTTGAATGTTTGTAATTTCTACCACATTTATTAAAATTTTAATGCCATATGCCAGGTAGAATCTTGAGAGGTGATTGGGCATTAGGCCTGGGTTTCATGAGTGGTGCTACAGTTAGAATATGGTTTGTCACTTCTGATCACCTTAAATTTGATTGCCACAGAGATGGCACTGAGAGGTGACACCATTTAATGGCAACTAGGAAAATAAACTGGTTTCATGCCTTTCTTAAAGGGGTAGGTTTTTTCTTTGTGAAAAGTTTGTATTCAACCCTGCTTTATGGCTTGCATGTTCCATGTTCTGTTTTCCCAGCATTCTATGATGGACACCCACTTGCCCTTCAGCTTTTTGAACATGTTGTGATGTACCAGGTTTACCCACCCTATCATAAACATATAAGTATCCAGAACCAAATGGAACTAAATAAACTTTACATTGTAAGTTATC
The DNA here is from genome assembly GCA_019843815.1 of Montemys delectorum. NCBI lineage: Eukaryota > Metazoa > Chordata > Mammalia > Rodentia > Muridae > Montemys > Montemys delectorum. The sequence goes on along the minus strand of JADRCD010097248.1, from coordinate 15,229 downwards.
CAGCCTTCTGCTTTCAGTTGAATAATCACAGAAAGACTACAATATTACAAGGTAATTCATAGATGCCTGTGGTGAGACTGTGCCTTTGAGGCATGGTAGGGTGTTTATACCCGTGACATCTCAACAATGCAGTTGCCAAACAAGGCCTGCATAATGACAATGGCAGTTGTCATGCTAATGTGAATGGGGGAAATTTCACAAGGTCTCTTTTTTTAATTGGATATTTTATTTACATTTCACATGTTATCACCTTTCCTGGTTTACCCTCTGGAAACTCCCTACCCCATTTCCCCTCCCCCTGCTTCTATGATGGTGCTCCTCCACCCACCTACCCACTCCCGACTCACTGCCCTGGCATTTCGCTACAATGGGGCATCAAGCCTTCACAGGACCAAGAGCCTCTCCTCCCATTGATACCTGACAAGGCCATCCTTTGCTACATATGGGGCTGGAGCCATGCGTCACTCCATGTGTACTCTTTGGTTGATGTTTTAGTCCCTGAGAGCTCTGGGGGGTCTGGTTGGTTGATAGTGTTGTTCTTCCTATTTCCTCCTGTGTGTCTTTTGTTCCCCCTTCAAAGAAGGACTGAAGCATCCACATTTTGGTCTTTCTTCTTCTTGAGCTTCATGTGGTCTGTGAATTGTATCTTGGGCATTCTGAGCATTTGGGCTAATATTCACTTATCAGTGAGTGCATACCAAATGTGTTCTTTTGTGACTGGGTTACCTCACTCAGGATGATATTTTCTAGTTCCATCATTTGCCTAAGAATTTCATGAAGTTATCATTTTTAATGGCTGAGTAGTATTCCATTGTGTAAATGTATCACATTTTCTGTATCCATTCCTCTGTTGTAGGACATCTGGATTCTTTCCAGCTTCTGACTATTATAAATAAGGCTGCTATGAACATAGTGGAGCATGTCCTTGTTATATGTTGGAGCATCTTTTGGATATATGTCCAGGAGTGATATAGCTGTATCCTCAAGTAGTACTATGTCCAATTTTCTGAGGAACCACCAGATTGATTTCCAGAGTAGTTGTACTAGCTTGCAATCCCACCATCAATGGGGGAGTATTTCTTTTTTTCTATTACCTGGAAATTGAAATTACAGGTGATGAACATATTTTGCCTGCTAGTTTCAGATCAGTGCTTTCTTTAACCTTGCTGATTTCAGTTATTCAACTATTTCTTTTCTTTTATGTTTGCTTTTGCTTAGCTATTGTTGCCATAGAAAAATTAGAAATCCTTTTATTCTTTTACAACCTTTAATCAATAACTTTCACCTACCTTGACATTTAAGTTTTCATTTCAACTACTAAAAGTGGACAAACTAAGTGATTATGGTAGCTGTCTACCCATTTGCTTAGTATGCGTTGGTGAAGAAGAAGGTTTCAAGCAATGGAAATAAACGCTTATTTGATACCTCTTCTTTCAACTTACTCTGTTCATGGAAATATTTTTATGACTATCCCTAAAGTTAGCTACCCATGTACATTCTTAGATATTTTTCTTAGGAAAAAGTCCTACAAAGATTAGTTTGAATGAAATAAATAAAATAATAGTTATGAAACTATAAGTATAACAATCAATCAATCAATCAATCAAATAACAATTATGCACTTTACAAAGGGCTGAAGAGGTAGATGGTTTAGCGTCTTCTAAACACTTGCTTTTCTTATAGCTAGTTTCAGCTCCCAGCACTTATAGCAGGTAGCTCCTAATTGCTTATAAATTCAGTTCCAAGAGATCTGACACCCTCTTCTGGCTTCCACTGGCATCCACATACATGTTCCATAACTCACATAGACAGTTGTTTTGTTTTAAACACAAACATACAAATAACTAAAAGGTAAAAAGAACACCAAAGTAAACAAATAAATTAAAAAAATAAGTTGGATAAATAAAAGAGAGTAAGTAATACATACAATTGAAAGACATATTTATCCTGTATAACTCTGGACATTATTATTTGTAATCATTGTCAACTTATGATCTTAAAATACCATTTTGTTATAATATACCTTTTATTGGTTCCTAGAAAAATAACTTTTTAAGATGTTTACTGGTTCTACATCCTTCTTATGTAGCTTGTCTTCCATTTTTAAACTAGTGATGATGCTAAATTGTGAGAATTAGTCAACATGAATATGTTTCTTTCTCTGTCTATGTCTTTAAATTAGAGAGCTCAGTTTCAGTAGCGTAGTAGAAGGAACCTTCTATTGTGAGTGAGCAAGCCTGCAGAGGCTGAGAGCAGACCATTGGGAACAGGAGAAGAAAAGGTGATTGCTTGTGGGGAAATTTGCATAATCAGAGAGCAAAAACAAAGAATGGAGGCTAAAAGAGCACATGGAGACCAATAAGGAAGGCTAGTGACATGCTGTATAAGTGCTAAAATCAGAGCTTGTAGCAATAAAGGAGCCCAGGTCAACACAAACCTAACACAAACTAGAAATTGATAGACAAGCTACAAAGAAAAACGGGGATTCTGATGGACTAAGTTTACTTGACAAGATTCTTGAGAACGACAGGTTAGGGTGACAGATATCTGATATGAGAATTGAGAAATATGATTGGGCATTTCATATTTTTTTCTAAAAGGAATTTCATTACATATTTATGGGGATTTCTGTACTGGCCTTATATGATTACTTTTCTTTCTTTCTTTTTTCTTTTTATTAGATGTTTTCTTTATTTACAGTATCTCCTTTCCCAGGTTCCCCTGTCCCCCCCAAAAAAAACGAAAAACAAATTTAAAAAAAATCCAAAAACTAAAAAAACAACCCTGTTCCCTCTCCCCTCCCCCTGCTCACCACCCACCCCCTCTTGCTTAATGGTCCTGGCATTCCCCTACACTGGGGCATAGAATCTTCACAGGACCCATTCTCCTCCCATTGATGACCGATTTGGCCATCCTCTGCTATACATATGCTGCTGAAGCCATTAGTCCCACCATGTGTACTCTTTGGTTGGAGTTTTAGTCCCTGGAATCTCTGAGGGTACTAGTTAGTTCATATTGTTGTTCGTCCTAAGGGGCTGCAAACCCTTCAGCTCCTTGGGTCCTTTCTCTAACTCCTTCATTGGGGGCCCTGTCCTCAGTCCAATGGATGGCTGTGAGCCTCTATTTCTGTATTAGTTCGGTACTGTCAGAGCCTCTCAGGAGACAGCTATATTAGCTTCCTGTCAGCCAGCATTTGCTGGCATCCACAATAGTGTCTAGATTTGATGACTAAATATGGGAAGGATTCCCAGGTGGAACAGTCTCTGAATTATCCTTCCTTCAGTCTCTGCTTCATAGTTAGTCTCTATAACTCACTCCTTCCATGGGTATTTTGTTCCCCTTTTAAGAAGGATCGAAGTATCCACACTGGTCTTGCTTCTTCTTGAGTTTCTTGTGGTTTTTGGTTTGTATCTTGTGTATTCCAATCTTTTGGGCTAATATCCACTTATCAGAGAGTGCATACTATGTGTGTTTTTTTGTGATTGGGTTGCCTCACTCAGGATGATATTCTCCAGATCCATCTATTTCCCCAAGAATTTCATAAATTCATTATTTTTAATAGCTGAGTAGTACTCCATTGTGAAGATGTACCAAATTTTCTGTATCCATTCCTCTATTTAGGGACATCTGGGTTGTTTCCAGTTTCTGGCTATTATAAATAAGGCTGCTATGAACATAGTTGAGCATGTGTCCTTATTACATGTTGGAGCATCTTCTGGGTATATGCCCAGGAGTGGTATAGCTGGGTCCTCTGGTAGTACTAAGTCCAATTTCTGAAGGGACTGCCAAACTATTTCCAGAGTGGTTGTATCAGCCTGGAATCTTGTACATTCTTTCACTATGCACTAATGCACTATGGATTAATCCCAGATTATGCCTCTCAATATATTAACCATATTTCACATTCTTACAAAACGATCATTCCTGTGTGGAGTCTTTTGGACAGCTCTGTGCTGTTTAAACCTTTATGACCCAGACATCTCTCAAGGTGAATCGGATATGTGTGGGAGTTTATTTCAGTAGTAACTTCCTTGTGAAATGGTATTTTATGTTCTTCTTTCATTAGGGTAGATCTGAGCTGAATTTTCTGCATCAAAGCAGTGGCTCTTACTTATTAAAACACTGAAAATAATACAGAGGGTGTCTGATTATGTTCATTTCATTGAGTAAGTTTGACCTGTAATGAGTAACCTATTCAAGATGATCATCCATATCAGACCTTATTTTAAATCCTGCCATTGATTAGCCTAGAGGTTCTGAGACATTGGCATGTGCCAGAGTTGCCCAACGAGATTTGTAAAATGTAGATTTCTGGATGCCATCCACAGATTTTGTGACTCAATTTACTAAAAATATCACTTTTCCAACATGCTCCTAAGTGAAACTGATTACTAATGGTTCAGTTCCTTCACCTTTTATTCATATGTTAGATTCTAATGTCTAATGTTAAATAATGTGATTGTATTAAGGTCAGGTCATGAGGGCTTTGCCCACATCAATAGGGTTAGTGTGCATATAAGAAACCTCAGAGAGCCCCTTTCATGTTCATACCTAGTGTCCAGTTATCTAAGAACAAGAGAGCAAATACTCACTAGATATTCAGTTTTCCAGTAGCCACTTTAACTTTAGACTTCTTAGCCTTCAACGTGTGAGCAAGAGACCTCTGATACATCGGAACAACACATATCATGCTCTGATGAACTGAGACACTGATGTTATTGAAGCAGAAAGGTGTTCTGAATTCTGCTCCCGAGACTATCCTGGAGTTTTGAAACTGAAGTTATGATGGAAGAGTTTCTATTGCCTTTTAATTTGGAGACTATCTCCAACACCGTGCATATTGTTATACACAGTACAATATTTTAATAGCCCAAGGGTAGTTCTAGGTTATGTTATAGTTTTTATTCCTGTACTTTCTTCTTTGAAAAGAAAACTTTAGGTCCTTAGGGAGGTACATAACTCAATAATTTGGTTTTATTTCCATGTGAATATAGGACAAAACTTTGCTTGGTACTAACTGAAGCAATTTTTCCTATGTCATTTCTAGAATACATTCTTAGTAAAAATTTCCCCATCTTTTCAAAACTGTTAAAGAAAAATATGACACTGGCGTGTAACCCTGACTATCCCCTTTCTTTTTGGGAACATAGGGAACTACCTTTAGGAACTTTCTGCTGACTCTATTCGAATCCATCCTCTGTATAGTATCTGTATGATGTGATCATTCCTAAGGCCCCACTTCCCATGGGTGTTAGTTTTTCCATTGATTAAGTCAGAGCACTTTGTGGATAATGCCAGATGAGTTGGGAAAATTATATAAATAATGTTCCAAAGTGTATTAGTAGGGGTTCAGTGATTGTACAATGGTAGTCTGTCTCTAGATATATTCATATAATTAACAATTATGTCACTCTACAAACTTGAAGATAAGTAGGAAGACTCTGGACAGCCTTTGCGTCTGGGGACTTCGTGTGGATCTGTTTTCAAGATGATGCTGACTATGGGTTTGCTGACAAGTTACATGGTCTTGGTTCGACAGCACTCAGTAGGGCTTCAGAGAGCAGAACTCGGAATTCCTTGAGCTATTGTCCAACTTCATAAAACTATCATAGAACTCTGTCTCAAATGGATGTTAATGAATCACTTATTCTATTTATTTTTCATTCTAAAATAAATTTAAAGTTTCTTCTGTTTTCTGAAACTAAAATATTGAACATTTAAAAGGAAACTGTCTTTATTCCCAAAGGCACATTAGTATGATTCTACTGTTTCTCTGTGCTTCCTTACCAAAAATAGGATGAGTAGCTAAAGGGACCAACTTTTCTGAAGTGACTTTTTAAGGAATCAGAAATTGGTTGTTGACTTATAAAAACTCTGAGCTCGGAAAATCATGGTGTATTCTGCATGAATACTGAAAATACTGAAATTACCCATAAAAATTTTATGAACAAGGCAATTTTCAAAGTTGAAAAGCATAAAATAATGTTGAAGCTTTCAAAGTGAAGAAGATAAAATCACTCCTTACCTCTCTGACCCCCACCCTACTTTTGTCCTAGTTTTGAGTTGAAAGCTATTTTGTCATATTGGTCTCTCCTCTGACTGACTGATGTGAGGTCGGCTTTGCCTTGGGTGACTTCTGGGAATACATCTTTAGCACATGAGGTTCAGTACATATTTGTGTCTGTACCATTTTCTGGCTCCAGAAGGCTGGGCACTGTCATTAGCTTTTTCTGAGTCCTCCCATCATACCCAATTTATAGTCATCAGAGGAGATGGCAAAGATTGGCTGTATGCCATTTTTTTGAAAATCATGCAGAGTCAGCCAGAACCCTGGTGGGAAAAGGGAAACCACACGTATTTAGAATACAGTGAATTGCTTTGGGACACTGTTCCACAGAGGCTGGCGAGATGAAAGAAGAGAAACGCCAGTGGACTAGAGTAATAGTTATCAACAAGCCTGGGAGAGAGAACAAAGGGTGGCAACAGGGGACCTTCTGTGGCTTGGGGAACACAGAAAGAAGTGTCATCGACAAAGGAGCTGGAGGGAAGATGGCAAGGCAGACAGATAGCATCTTCCTTCTCATACTACTTTCCTATAGCTCCCTGTAATCCTGCCCATTAAAAAATGTTTCAGTTAGTCATCTGACAAAGGATTCTGGAAATGGAGTTTGCTGTGTGTTCCATCGTCTCATAGTGAATGAAATGGAAAGATAAAACTATAATCTCATAGTCATAATAGTTGAAATACAAAGAGAGCAATTGTTACTATATTTTGTATTTATATGGTGCTATTATTGCTGGGCTTACTAGGTAAATAATCATGCTATGAAATTTTTCAAACTTTTGTGACTCATATTTTTAGTCTACATTATTTTTAATGGAAATATTATATGTTCTGTAATTCATTAGTTTCTATCTCCATTTTGTTTAGAAACTATTTTAAGGTAACATTCATAATTTGAAGAAGATTTAAAAAATGTTTGTGCTTATTTATAATTGACTCTCTAAAGTATAACTGCACTTGATATAATATGGAAAAAAGTTAAATACAATCAATTCAAAAAGAGTAAAAATGTGTGACAAATCAGAATTCCAGTTCTGTGGATCCAATGCCTCCTTCTGGCCTCTTGACACTGCATGCACGTGGCACACTGACATATTTACAAGCAGAACCATCCATGTTGAATAAAATTGGAACAAATCTCAAAAATGTTTAAAAAGCTATAATTAAAATACACACTAGTTAAAAGAATCTAGGGATGCATACTAATAAGGTTTATAGAAGATCTTACAATGTATCTAGTGGATAAGCCATAAGATTTTAGTCATTTTATTTATTTATTTTTGCTGTACTCAAGTCTTTCCTAAAAGAAGTTAGTGCTAGCCTGAGATATTGTAGGAAGTGATGAAAAGAGATTTTCTTAGTATGACATGACTTCAAGCCCAGATTTCCTGACCTGTGTGAATGTGGAGTGTTTGAAGTGTAATAACCCAACAAAGAAATCAGTGAACTGGGTAGATGCCACCAGAATTATAACTGGGTGCTGGAGAGATGGTTTAGCAATTAAGAGCACTTACTACTCTTCCAGAACACCTGGGTTTGATTCTCGTCATCCATGTGGTAGCTCACCATCTGTAACTCCAGTTCTGTGGATCCAATGCCTTCTTCTAGCTTCTTGACACTGCATGCATGTGGCACACTAATATATTTACAGGCAGAACACCATCCACATTGAATAAAATTGAACAAATCTCAAAAATGTTTAAAAGCTATAATTAAAATACACACTAGATAGAAAATCAGGTATTATTTTTCTGTCTGCATGTCTACATAATAATAATCTTTGTGGTATCTTCCCTCTATGTACTTAGAGGAAAACATTTTAACTCTTCAACAGAGGAATTATCAAAGAGTTTGTGGTGGTGAGTCGAAAAGTAGACAGAGATTCATTCCGTTTAACCTCGTGCAGGAAACTGTAACTGTAGTCTGTCTTTGCAAGTGAGAGCTGGGAGAAAAAGAGTTGACACTAACCATGGAGTTCTATTTTCTCTTCTTTATATGTACAGATCCCACTAGTACAGACCCAAGTACTTCAGAAGCTTTGTTTTAGTGTCCTGTGACTCAGCTCAGTGGCCCTCATCATCCATCCTTACACACCACATCCTTAGCAGATGGTGAAAGATCTGCTTTTCCTCTTCCTGCAGGGTCTTTGCACCCCATTTCCTCCCAGTATGAAACACCTTTGCTTCTTTTTCACCACCTGATGAAACCCGACCTCTCTTTCAAGACTCAGTTCAAATTTCTCAGGGTTCACAACCTCTTCCCAGATTCTCCTACTCCTTAAAAATCTTTTTTTCGGTTTTCCCTGTCTTTTTCCTTTGTTTACCTGTCCTACATCAATAATCCTTTTCTTTACGGGGGTTGGGGGAGAAGGTAAGTTCCTTCAAAGATACTGCTGTGCAGTATCATGGGTACTTTCAAGATCTAAATATGAACCTCAGAAAACTGTGCATACTACATTCTGAGAATTTTATAATAGGATTTGCTGAGACTGAGCCTGGGAGGTTCAGAAGTCTACTTCTGCTTGGCACATCACGTTCTTTCTCTGTCTTCTCCTTTGCTCTCCTCCCTTTCTTCTTTCCTTCTTCTTTTTTCATTTTTATCTTTAAGTTTGTTTTTCCTTTACTCAAATGGTGTCTTTCTTTTCTAAATATAGAGATGTTCCTTTCTTGAAATAAGTGCGGATCTTGATACATGAAGACAACTGCAAATATAAATTGATATAAATGTATTTACTGAGAGTAACTCAGTTGAAGTATGACTGAATTATTCTCTTCATTCTATCACATGCTCATCATCACCATAGAATTGAGCAGATGTTGAACATACAGAATCTATCCCAAAGATGTTAAGCTGCTAACCAAGCTGTGTCTATCATAACATAACACAAAATTAAGTTTTTGCAGCTGACACATGTGAATTTGCAAATTAATATCCTTTAAACTACCACAACGATTGTTGATATCATGCAACATTTATATGGACACATTTTGCAAGCTTAACATTAGATGTTATTGCTATTTTCTTAATGAATAAGAATCCTTTTAACACAATCATATTTAAATATGCATCTCAAAATGTTCTAGGATATCTAACAATTCAGAAAAGCAAAGAAGTAAAGTGCTTGAAGAACTGGGTCAGAGAAATTTATACAAAATGTCTTATTTGTTTCTCACTGTTTACTATCTCATTAAAAATTTCAAAATCAAAATATAAGTTAATCTACCTTGAGAAGGTGAATTAACAGAGTCCACAGAAGATCAATGCAGAGGAAGTACAAACATTCTTATGATAGACACAGCTTGGTTAGCAGCTTAGCATCTTTGGGATAGATTCTGTATGTTCAACATCATTACTATGGTCCTGAGGATAAAACTCTCACTCATGGTAAGTCTAAGTAACTTTGTTTCTCTGTTCTTATTAACTACTGCTTTACATCACCTCACAATACTTAAGGCTCAGCTGGCACTAATTCACTCTAGGTTGCTTAGCAACCCTACCTAGGCACTATCCCAGGCATTGCATGTATCAGGGGCTTAATTTTGAGAGCAGGTGGTCTGCAGAACTGCCCTTGCAATATTCATTGCACTTTTCTGTGAGAGAGCCTAATCATGGGTGAGTGGTGCCACAGGGATCACGACTCTTAATTATTATCTTCAAAATCTAAATGGGACTTTAAAACTCCATAAAAGATCCCAGAGGCCACAAAGTTGAAAATTAAACCCATCATTTACAGTAAAGGAATGAAACATACTTAATTTTTAAAGTTCCACATCTTTTGATGTTTCTAATTATAAGACATAATTTTACTCATATTATTATTCAAGACATAATTTCTTATTTTGTAATATGAAAAGATTGAGCATACATGCTAAATATCCTTTAACCTCTAAGATGCATTTGATTATCAAAAATAATGTTTTAATAATATTTATATATGATGTTATATGTAATTTAAGTATATTGAATTCATGTTTTACTTTAAATTCAGTATCGATATGGACAAATTGTAATTTTATTATATATTATTTTAATTCATATATTTAAATTATATGTTCAATTTATAATTATATATTGACTATGTATATTCATTCTTACATAAATATCTTTATTTTATTATATAAGCTATATAATATAGATATTAGAATATAATCATCTATATAGTATTTATATATCTTTATACAGTACAGATATTATGTATAACATAATATCTATGTAATACTTAATAAATTAGATAATATAATATATATTTATTCATTGAATATATAATTTAAATACATGAGTTAAAATAATTTTTTAATTGTAATCTATGTATATGTCTATGTAATTATCTCTCTGGTTTTTTATTCATTTTAGTACTGAGGATTGAGCTAAGTGCTCTGTGTGGCTAAGAAGGCATTCTACTTATAAGCTACAGTTCTCTTCCCTAAGGAACAGTATCTACCAGAGAACTGTAATTTCTCAAATGTAAGTGGAGTACCTTTTCATATGTAATGTCCCAATTATATATGTCTAGTTATACCAATCTTTCATACAAAATCATTTTGAATAATTCAAAATTGATGTTTGCTAAAATAGCTTTTTTTGTGGATTACTAAATTTATTCTTAAGCAAAGCATTGTTTAACCACAATCTTACATTGGTAGAAATCTTTATAATTGATACAAATTGAAGCTATAGAACTTATAGATTGATACAGATTAAGGTTTTCATTTATATAAATTTCTTATATTGATACAAAATTTGAAATTAATATTGTTACTCTTAGATAGGAATTGTGCCTAATCAAGTCATTTAAGAATACAAGGCTTGGAGCGGACCTTGGGCACAAGCTCTGCAGCCAGTCCCACAACACCCAGAGGAAGCTCCACTCCCAGGCACTCTGAAACTCTCAGGATCAGAGATGAGGAGGACCCAACATCTGTTCCAACACTGGGAGTAACTGGGACCTGCAGGACCAGGCACACAGGAACTCCACCAGCAGAGTGGCTAGGGTTCCTTCCAGTCTCTCTGAGCTGGTGTTCTGAATGGACCTTGGGCACAAGTTCTGCAGCCAGTCCCACAACACCCAGAGAAGCTCCACTCCCAGGTGCTCTGAAACTCTCAGGATCAGAGGTGAGGAGGACCCAACATCTGTCCCAATACCGGAGGTAAATGGGACCTACAGACCAGGCACACAGGAACTCTGCCAGCAGAGTGGCTCAGGTTCCTTCTGGTCTCTCTGGGCTTGTGTCCTGAGCAGTCCTTGGGCCCAGGCTCCACAGCCAGTCCCACAACACCCAGAGGAAGCTGCTACACTCCCAGGTGCTCTAACAAGCTCAGGGTCACAGGATCCCAAAATCACAGGGTCACAAAGACTGCCTGACTCTGAGGAGTTCTGATACAACCAGGATCACAGGGAGGACTGACTCCAGTCAGAATTAGCAAGGGCAGGTAGCACTAAAGATAACCAGATGGCAGGGGGCAAGCATAAGAAATTAAAGAACACAAACTAAGGTTACTTGGCATCATCAGAACCCAGTTCTCCCACCATAGCAAGTCCTGTACACACCATCACACTGGAAACGCAAGATTCAGATATAAAATCACTTATCATGATGATGATACAGGACTGTAAGAAAGACATAAATAGCACCTTCAAAGAAATAGAGGAGAATACAGGTAAAAAACTAGAAGCTCTTAAAGAGGAAACACACAAATCCCTTAGAGAACTATAGGAAAACACAATCAAACAGGTGAAGGAAATGAGCAAAACCATCCAGAACCTAAAAATGGAAATAGAAACAATAAAGAAATCAGAAAGAGAGACAACCATGGCCATACAAAACCTAGGAAAGAAATCAGGAGTCATAGATGCAAGCATCACCAACAGAATACAAGAGATAGAAGAGAGAATCTCAGGGGCAGAAGACACCATAGGAAACATTGACAAAGCAGTCAAAGAAAATGCAAAAAGCAAAAAGCTCCTAACCCAAAACATCCAGGAAATCCAGGACACAATGAGAAGACCAAACCTAACAATAATAGGTATAGAAGAGAGTAAAGACTCCCAAGGTAATGGGCCAGTAAATATCTTCAACAAAATTATAGAAGAAAACTTCCCTAACCTAAAGAAAAAGATACCCATGAACATACAAGAAGCCTACAGAACTCCAAATAGACTGGACCAGAAAAGAAATTCCTCCTATCACATAATAATAAAAACACCAAATGCACTACACAAAGAAAGAATTTTAAAAGCAGTAAGGGAAAAGAGGCAAGTAACATATAAAGACAGGCCTATCAGAATTACACCAGACTTCTCACCAGAGACTATGAAAGCTAGAAGATCCTGGGCAGATGTCATACAGACCCTAAAAGAACACAAATGCCAGCCCAGGCTACTAAACACAGCAAAACTCTCAATTACCATAGATGGAGAAAACAAGATATTCTATGACAAAACAAAATTTACACAATATCTTACCACAAATCCAGCCCTACAAAGGATAATAGATGGAAAACATCAACATAAGGCGCAAAACTATACCCTAGAAGAAGCAAGAAAGTAATCTTTCAACAAATCCACACAAATCTAATTCCATCTCTTACAACAAGAAGTGACAATTACCTTTTCTTAATATCTTAATATGAAAATTAATATTATCAACATATTGTAAGCGATTGAAATCCAAAAATATGAGGAATTAGAAATTTGTTGATTGTCATACAATGGTTGCTCTAATTTGGTAATTGGAGAAATAGGTCCAATATTGTGCAATCTATATACACTTTCAGCTTGTTTGTTTGTGACAGTGTCTTGCTGTGTACAACATAAGGGTCTTGAAATCTTGCTTCTCCTATCTCAGCCTCTTTATTAGTAGTATTATTTATTTCATGTTTTTACACTATACTATTGTTATAATATTTTATAAATTTTAAGAAGTATGACAAAAAAGATATTGTAAGTATTCAAGAGGGGGTCTCTGGTAGGAGTTGGTGTACAAAAAGGAAACAAGAATGTGATTTAATTCTATTTACTTAAAATATGTTTTTAAATGTTAACAAATTCAGACAAATTGAAATCATGTAACTTTTCTCATCATAATGCAATAAAAGTTAAAATATATATATACAAGGCTTAGACCCAATCCTAATAACTGCTATGATAAACTGTTTAGATGATTAAGTAACACAAGTTAAAGGCCAGGAAATAAACTCATGGTTTATTACCTCATCTAATAATGTCATATTGGATTCTGATCTAATTATGTTGAGGTGCTTTCTACAATATTCAAAGAGAAACAGCTAAGAGTAGTCAAGTTTCAACAATTCAGGTAGACTTTATATAGCTAGGTAGCCTTCAAAAACATGAGAAATCCACAGATATGATAGTTAATATTAATTCATTATTAAAGATCATTTGAGTAGAGAAATACCTGCTCCTGACAGTACCCCTTTCCTGGTTCAAAAAAGAAATTGAGCATCAAAACCTCCATATGGTGTTGCTCTAGTTATAGCAAAATAGCCAATGGACAAAAAAATTACCCTAGTCATCTACAAACAAAAAATACTATTCAAGAAAGGACACACAATGCAGGATAGTCAACACTTTAGTTCTGTCAATACAGAGTAAACAAGTTCCTCATAGTTCCTGCTTCATTTCAAGGTCAGTCCAATGGTTCTGGGCCAAATGGCTGAACAATGAAGCTACATCATTTTGAGGAATGTCTCTACAAATTGGTTAAGTTTTGGAAGCTATATTTTGTGCTTCCTGCATCTTCAGGTAATATTTAATATTTAATTGTTCTTGGATTTCTGTTTAACATTGAGGAAGATGATATAGAAATGATAGTTTTGAAATGGTAATACAAATTAAGTTCAGAACATGATTCAGATATATAATTGTAAACTCTTTTTTTGTTGTTCTTTCTTTCTCTTTATTTTCTTTTTCTTTTTTATTAGCTATTTTCTTTATTTACATTTCAAATGATATCTCCTCTCCTGGTTACCCCTCTGAAAAAAAACAAAATCAAAACCAAAACCAAAACCAAAACGAAAAAACAAACCCTGTTTCCATCCCCCTCCCCCTGCTCACCAACCCACCTTCTCCCACTTCCTGGCTCTGGTATTCCCCTATACTGAGGCACAAACTTTCACAGGACTAAGGGCCTCTCCCATTGATGATCAACTAGGCCACTTTCTGCTATACATATGCTGCTTGAGCCATGAGTCTCACCATGTGCACTCTTTGGTTGATGGTTTTGTCCCTGGGAGCTCTGAGGGTACTAGTTAGTTCAACTAACTAAAATAGCTTTTGTAATCTTATGCAATGAGAAACATTTGTGTCTACGAACTTGAGTATGCAAAATTATGAAGTGATCCTGTAAAATTATAAACAAGAATATTCGTGCTTACAATAAGGGAAAAATCTTGATTTCTGTTTGGCTTAAACTATTACTGAAATTGTTACTATGGATTGTGTCTTAGCCAGGGTTTCTATTCCTGCACACACATCATAACCAAGAAGCAAGTTGGGGAGGAAAGGGTTTATTTAGCTTACAACCACATTGCTGTTGATCACCAGAGGAAGTCAGGACTGGAACTCAAGCAGGTCAGGAAGCAGGAGCTGATGCAGAGGCCATAGAGAGATGTTCCTTATTGGCTTGCTTCTCCTGGCTTGCTCAGCCTGCTCTTTTATAGAACCCAAGAATTCCAGCCCAGGGATGGCGCCACCCACAAGGGGCCTTTACTCCCTTGATCACTAATTGAGAAAATGCCTCACAGCTAGATCTAATGGAGGCACTTCCCCAACTGAAGCTCCCTTCTCTGTGATAACTCCAGCCTGTGTCAAGTTGACACGCAAAACCAGCCAGTACAAATTGTTAACTTGGTAGGATATACAAATCACCTAAGGGACCTCTGGACAAATCAATGGGTGAAATTCTAGACTGAATTAATTGGACTTGGAAAACCCACCCTAAATGTAGTTGATGCAAAGGAAACTGAACCCCAACATTAATCTGTAGTTTGTACTTTCAAATGAAATGTGCCTAGCTACCTCCTGCTACCATGCCTTTCTCATCATGTTTGACTGTATCTCCTCAAGCTGTAACTTGCCCTTCCTTAAGTAAGCTGCTGCTGCTGCCTTGTCTGTGTTTGTGTGTGTGTGTGTGTGTGTGTGTGTGT
>JADRCD010097244.1:2112-17033 GCA_019843815.1 Montemys delectorum | reverse complement strand
CAAACAAACAAGCAAACAAAAACAACAAGAACAAACCCCTGTTGCCCTGGCCCCTCCTGATGCCTGCCACCCCACCCTTTCCCACTTATTGGCCCTGGCATTCCCCTACACTGGGGCACAAAACCTTCACAAGATAATGATAATTTGACTTTTTTCTTTCCTATTTGTATCCCTTTGATCTCCTTCTATTGACTAATTGCTCTGGCTAGGACTTTAAGTACTATATTGACTAGGTAGGGAGAGAGTGGACAGCCTTGTCTAGTCTCTGATTTTAGTGGGATTGCTTCAACTTTCTCTCAATTTAGTTTGATATTGTCTACTGGTTTGCTATATATTGCTTTTACTATGTTTAATTATGGGCCTTGAACTCCTGATTTTTCCAATATTTTTATCAGGAGGGGTGCTGGATTTTGTTAATGTTTTCTCAGCTTCTAATGAGATGATAATATGATTTTTTTCTTTGAGTTTGTTTATATAGTGGATTACATTCATGGATTTCCATATATTGAACCATCCCTGAATCCCTATTAAATAGGATAAAGCCTATTTAATCATGATGGATGATCATTTTGATAGGTTGTAGGATTCAGTTTGCGAGGATTGTATTGAGTATTTTTTATTGATATACATAAGGGAAATTTGTCTGAAGTTCTCTTTCTTGGCTGGGTCTTTCTTTGCTTTATGTATAAGAGTAATTGTGGCTTCATAGAAGGAATTGGATAGAGTACCTTCTGTTTCTATTTTGTGGAATAATTTGAGGATTATTAGTATTAGGTCTTCTTTGAAGGTCTGATAGAACTCTGCACTAAACCCATCTGGTCCTGGCCTTTTCTTTTTTTATTGTTTTTAGGAGAGCATTAATGACTGTTTCTATTTCTTTAGGGGATATGGGACTGTTTAGATCATTTATCTGATCTTGATTTAACTTTGGTACCTGGTATCTATCTAGAAAATTGTACATTTCATCCAGGTTTTCCAGGTTTTTTTTTTTTTTTTTTGAGTATAGGTTTTTGTAGTAGAATCTCATGATTTTTTTTTATTTCCTCAGTTTCTGTTTTTATGTCTCCCTTTTTATTTCTGATTTTGTTAATTAGGATACTGTCTGTGCCTGCCTTCTATTTCGTCTGGCTAAGGGATTATCTATTTTGTTGATTTTCTCAAAGAAACAGCTCCTGATTTGGTTGATTCTTTGTATAATTTTTTTTTTATTTCCACTTTGTTGATTTCAGCCCTGAGTTTGATTATAGCCTGCCATCTACTTCTCTTGGGTGAATTTGCTTCTTTTTCTTCTAGAGCTGTCAAACTGCTAGTGTATACTCTCTCTAGTGTCTTTTTGGTGGCACTCAGAGCTATGAGTTTTCTTTCCTCTTAGGACTGCTTTCATTGTGTCCCATAAGATTGGGTATCTTGTGGATTCATTTTCATTAAACTCTAAAAAGTCTTTAATTTCTTTCTTTATTCCTTCCTTGACCAAATTATCATTGGATTGGAGCATTATTCAGCTTCCAAGTATATGTGGGGTTTCTATTGTTCATGTTGTTATTGAGGACCAGCCTTACTCTGTGCTGATCTGATCTGATGCATGGAATTATTTCAATATTCTTGTATCTATTAAGGCCTGTTTTGTGACCCATTATATGGTCAGTTTTAGAGAAGGTACCATGAGTTGCTGAGAAGATGGTAAATCCTTTTCTTTTAGGATAAAATGCTCTATAGATATCTGTTAAATTCATTTGTTTCATAACTTCTGATATTTTCACTGTGTCTGTGTTTAGTTTCTGTTTCTATGATCTGTTCATTGCAGAGAATGAGGTATTGAACTCTCCCACTATTATTGTATGCAGTGCAATGTGTGGTTTGAGCTTTAGCAAAATTTCTTTTATGAATGTTGATGCCCTTGCATTTGGAGCATAGATGTTCAGAATTAAGAGTTCTTGGTAGATTTTTACTTTGATGAGTATGAAGTATCCTTCCTTATCTTTTTTGATAACTATAGGTTGAAAGTCTATTTTATTTGATATTAGAATGGCTACTCCAGCTTGTTTCTGGGGACCATTTGCTTGGAAAATTGTTTTCCAGTCTTTTATTTGAGGTAAATTTATTTTCTTTGTCACTGAGGTGGGTTTCCTGTATGCAGCAAAACATTGGGCCCTGTTTACATAACCATCTGTTAATCTATGTCTTTTTACTTAGAAGTTGAGTCCATTAAAATTAAGATATATTAAGGAAAAATAATTGTTGTTTACTGTTATTTTTGTTGTTAGAGGTGGAATTTGTTCATGTGCCAATCTTCTTTTAGTTTTGTTGAAATATTAATTTCTTGCTTTTTTTAGGTTGTAGTTTCCCTCCTGTGTTAGAGTTTTCCATTTATTATCCTTTGAAGGGCTCGGTTTGTGGAAAGATATTGTGTAAATTTGGCTTTGTCATGGAATATCTTGTTTTCTCCATCTATGGTAATTGAGAGTTTTGCTAGGTACAGTAGGCTAGGCTGGCATTTGTGTTTCCTTAGGGTTTGTCTAACATCTTCCCAGGATCTTCAAGCTTTCATAGTCTCTGGTGAGAAGTCTGGTACAATTCTGATAGGTCTACCTTTATAGGTTACTTGATCGTTTTCCCTTACTGCTTTTAAAATTCTTTCTTTGTTTAGTGCATTTGGTGTTTTGATTATTATGTGGCGGGAGGAATTTCTTTTCTTGTGCAGTCTATTTAGAGTTCTGTAGGCTTCTTTTATGTTCATGGGCATCTCTTTCTTTAGATTAGGGAAGTTTTCTTCTACAATTTTGTTGAAGATATTTACTGACCCTTTAAGTTGGAAATCTTCACTCTCTTCTATACTTATTATCCTTAGGTTTGGTCTTCTCATTGTGTCCTGGATTTCTTAAGTGTTTTGGGTTAGGACATTTTTGCATTTTACATTTTCTTTGACTACTGTGTCAATGTTTTGTATGGTATCTTCTGCATCTGAGATTCCTTCTTGTATCCTGTTGGTGATTCTTGCATCTATGGCTCCTGACTTCTTTACTAGGTTTTCTTTCTCCAGAGTTGTCTCCCTTTGTGATTTCTTTTTTGTTTCTACTTCCATTTTTAGATCCTGTATGATTTTGTTCAATTCCTTCACCTGTTTGGTTGTGTTCTCCTGTAATTCTTTAAGGGATTTTTTTTTTGTGTGTTTCCTCTTTAAGAACTTCAACCTGTTTACCTGTGTTCTCCTTC
Organism: Montemys delectorum; assembly: GCA_019843815.1. NCBI lineage: Eukaryota > Metazoa > Chordata > Mammalia > Rodentia > Muridae > Montemys > Montemys delectorum. The sequence continues at coordinate 13,820 of JADRCD010097244.1, read as the reverse complement.
ATTTCTTTAAGGGAGTTATTTATGACTTTCTTAAAATCTTCTATCAGCATCATGAGACATGATTTTAAATCTGAATCTTGTTTTTCTATATGTTGGGGTATTCAGGACTTGCTGTGGTGGGAGTACTGGGTTCTGATGATGCCAAGTACTCTTGGTAAGATTCACGTGTTTGCCTTTTGCCATCTGCTAATCTCTGGTGTTAGATGTTCTTGCTGTCTCTGGCTGGAGCTTGTTCCTCCTGTGGGTCTGTAAGCCTGTGTCAGCATTCCTGGGAGACCAGCTCTCTCCTGACAAGACCTGTGCACAGAGTTCTGTGGAACAGCCCCACCTCTTGGGTGCAGATGGAGGCAGGAAGGTCCCTGTCCCACCTGTTCTTCCTCTTCTGCGGCCTGAATGCTCCTAGCTGGTCCTGTCTTAGACCATGAAATTTCTTTATTATCAGTAAATACTTGTTTTGTATGACTACTCAGCATTCCTGTATACTAGAGGCTACATTAAAAAAAAACTTTTGAGCTAAAAGGGATAGTGAATGCAAAGTATGTATGAAATCTAAGTGTAAACTGTTTTAAATATTATTATTTATACTTTTACAACATTTAATACGAGCCATGTATAGTTGGTTCAACTCCTTCACCATGTAATATTACAAAAAATATAGTCTTCAAACTTAGCAGTTTTGCTACCTAAAGGGATGGAATCTGACAAAAGTATTTTTAATGTATTTCAGCCCCTAACATGTGGGTAGAAAAACAAGGAGAAAGTTTGTGATGGTATTCTGCTTCTGAGCCTACTGTTTGTACATACTGCATTGATTATGGCACATATTCAGAGCTATAATAGTCCCAAATGCTATAGACCTAATAACAAGCATTTTCCTATCTGAGTTGTGTTTTTGTGTGATCAGCTTGCTTCTCACTTCCGTATTCCAAGTAGTCTCAAACAGAGGTAGGCTGAAGTATATGAAATTGAATTTAAACTTGTACTGGAATATAACAAAGTACTTAATACACATGTGTTAACTGAAGGAGTGTAAAAAGATTTATCACATTTTAATAGATAAACCACAGTAGCAGTTCCCTAGGCCCAGTGTTAAATATTTCTTTAAGTAGTTTGCCACTCTTCTTTGGACAGACCAATTAATTTAGTATATTTTTTTTGTTTTTTGTTGTTAATTAATTTAGTATAAACAACATTAGGTCAAATGGCTCACCATGAGGAAATGGTATACTAATAGGAACATAATAGTATGTATCTCAACTGAAATGCATTATCAAATCCTGTGGTTGAATATAGTTCACTTGCAGCTAATTCTAATATACCCTCTTGATTTTATGATGTTTAGTTATAGTTAACCTACTTTGCATATGAGGGTCTCTGTTTTGCATTACTGGATTTGGTAAATGTGTATTATTAAATCATTATTGATAAAGTGGAAAAAGTGAAGAATTTTAATCTGTCCTCCAGTATCCTATTAATTCAAAAAGTATATCTAAAAGAGACTTGTGGGAGAATATTAAGTTTCAGGTGTTGTTTGACCAAAGAATTCGGCTACTTACCTTTCTTTTCACTTTCACTAAACAAATGATAGAAATACCTTAATGGAAAACAGTTGTTTCTTATTTTGTTTCACTGTTTCATTGCAGCAAAGAAATGGCTAAGCACCCGGGTCAGTGTTGATGGAATTTATAGCAATACATTTTGACATTTTAGAGGCCCAGGTAACCAGCTTATGATCCATAAAGTCTTCCCCTGTTGGTCTGTATTACACTTAGATCTTATGTCCAAAGGTTCCATAACAAGCCAAAACTGTCACAGTCTGCGAACCAAGTATTCAAACACAAGTGCATGAAAGTTACTTCAAAGTCATACTATAACAGTGCCATAGAATATATGAAAATTATTGTTTATTCAGGATGATTTTGTATCTTATAACATTAAAATGAAAATTTAAACAAAGATTGATATATAGTAAACTTCAAATACTGTATCCAGGACAAATACAAAGTAAGTGTGAAGAATTTCTCATAAATATCTCAAATACTTTATATCCGTGAAGAATACAAAAAGGTCGTGAATTCATGTTTAGAATGCTTTGAGTGATTAGTGGGTAAATATGTGGATATTAACTGTGTCTCTAATATGAGAAAATAAAATATGCTAATTCAACTGACTTAAAGGGAATAGTGAAAACATAAGATGTTCTTGGTATTTGATTAGAAAAATAATAGAGTGAGAGAGATGAACTGACGATAGACTGGAAGACAGTACAGCAGTAAACTCAAAGAAATGTATGGCATCTAGTGGCATGAAAAAATGATTCTAGAAAAATTATGAAACACTACTGAGTATAGGAGCATTGTCCATAGGAAAAGGCTTTTTATACTGCTCCTCTCAAAATATGGCACTGAAACACAAGCTATCTTAATTCTAGTGTACAACTGGCACCTTTCCAATAAAGAATCCCATGACACTCACCACAGGTATATAATCTGTATTTTCCAACATCATTATTTCTATTGTGTGAAACAGAGATCTTGGAAAGCTTGCTGTTGAATATTTTCATATTTCACATATATATGTAACAATTTATCTTAATATAAAGCTGCATAATTATGTCTTTGCCACTTGAATCACTAATATGTGAAACAAAGAATAATAAACTTTGACTACCTGAATTTATTAAGAAACGAAAATATCAAGTCACAAATATAATTAATGAATTATCGAAGGGATCAGCTAGAGTATACATGGTACAAAGTTGGGATTTAATTTGGTTATATTTCAGTAAATATTTACCTTTAAATATTATTTAATTTATGTGTAAATGAGTGTATGGGTGTGATTTTGTAAATGTGAGTGCGGGAGCACATAGAGACATAAAGAGGACCTTGGATCCCTGGAGCTGGAACAATTCTTAGTCACCTAAGTTGCATGCTGAGTATTAAACTGCAGTCCTAGGACAGAGAAGCAAGTGCTTTTAACCACTGAGATGTCAGTGCCTTAAATATTTTATTTCTGAGATTTCACTGAATGCCAAGTGATGCATTAAATACTGTGAATACTTAACAAAGAAGCCACATGTTAAACCTTACCTACTTATATTCCATTATGTGGGTAAGCAGCAGCCAGGAAACAAGTAAACATATTGATTATTGGTCAGATATTGAAAAGGGTATAGAAAATGATTTTTAAAATTGTTGAGTCATGTGTTGGTGAATCATCAGTGAAACTTTTACAATAGCTCTGAGGAATCACTCCATTATATGGTGAAAGTTCAGAAGATACTTGACTATAGTAACTGATAAATGGAACACTGAACTTATAGGCCCAGTGTAGAGAGTACATTACACATGTTCAAGGAACTACAAAAATGCTTGGATACAAGTGACTAGTATTGAATGAAATTAAGGATTGTTCTAAACACTATTTATACAGGAGAATAATAGAAGAATAGGAACAGAGCATAAAAATCACTATAAGCTATAGAGGTATAAGCAAGGGTGAGAGTTGTCAAGGAAGACAGAAGTTTTGAAAGGATTGAGATGTATTTTACTCTGGAACCATTTTGAAGGAATACAACATGGTAACACGGATTTGCGTTATGCCAAATATCATGTTCTAAAGTAGAAGTAATTTCATAAAATTATAATTTTATATAACAAAGAAGCTAATAAATAAAAATGTTTAAAATGGATTGGTTGATACATTAGAAAGGCAGTTACAGAAAGTTGAGAGGCTTTTCTATAGGCCTAATATTCTCTATGATAACACTTAAGTTTTTGGGTGCTTGGAAGCAAGTGTGTCTGTTAGCAGATTAAAAAGGTTTGTTTTTTTCATCCATTAGATACAGGATGTTATTATGACACAGAGATGGACAATGTTCTGGACATATTTTACAAGAAAAAGCACTATTTTTTTGATGGGTTGGAAATATGAGTGAGAGAAAGATATGGCTTAAAGATAATATAATATTTGCTTCACTTTGTTGAACAGCAGGTAGAGTGGGTATGAAAAACTGATTATTAATGTGTCTTTAGGAAGCAGTTTCTAGGGAATCTAGAAGTTAAGAGAACAAATAAATCAACAAAGGAGTCTGAAATGCAGTAGTCGTGGAGGAAATTACAGTGCCAGGAGAGTGGCGTCCTGAAAAATCAATTGCATAAATTATTTCAAAGAAAGAAGGATCAAGTACACTGACTTAAGAAAACTAAAATCTGGTCAATGTATTTTTCTATTCAAAAAATAGAAAGACAGAGAAACATTCAGAACTCAAGAGTGTCTTTAACAGTAAAGAAGTTATATGTTCTATGCCTTTCACTTTTGTAAAGGGTATCCATTCTGAAAGATTTTATGCTGATAAAAGTGATATCATGCATAAATGAACAGTCCTTAATTTAGAGACATTAGTAATTCATGAGAGAAAGGGACCCAACCTATCAAAGGCATAACTGAGCTTGGAGTCCCCTCTACAGGTCTTGTCCGCAATGGATGACAATTACATGGCTCTGGGCAAATTGTTATGAAAGCCAGTAGAAACTTTCAAGAGATTAGTACAGAGACTGAATGAAGGAGGGAGGCAAGATAAAAAGCAAAGGCCTTTGGGTAGTAGAAATCACAGCTGTCATACCATAGAATAAGCAGTATGATAATGCCCAGTTTCAAAGCAATAGAAATAGCTTGATTTGCTCTAAGGAGTCTGCTCCATGACTTTGAACAAACTGTAGAAAAAGTATGCAATTTACCTCAGTAAAGTACCTTATAATTGAAAAAGATCCCAATAATAATTGAATGCTTCATATCAAATCTAAAGCATGTTACCAGTCTAGAAAACAATCTACCTCTTGAACAAATCAGTTTATTTGAAAAATGATGACTGGCATTAACATATCTGTAAATATGTATATTCTGAATATTTAGAAATTAGTAGTATGCAAAATGTTAATTCACAGTAAATCAAAATCAGTTATAGTTGCATAGGTAAAATGATTTTTGCATTTGCATTTCTGATTTAACCATATCAAAAAAAAAAAGATGTTATGTGGTTGTTATTACATAATAAATCCAGTAAGCAGAGCTGCACAACCTTATACTTGACTCCTGCAACTTGTAAGCCTTATGAGAAAACACATACATTTTTATGAAATCATGTTTTCTGAGTAAAAGTGAGGCCTGTGAATCATTTTTGTTCAATACAAGTAGGTGACATACAGAGATGTAAAGGGAATGTCTCTTTTTGTGTTTAATCTTCAAAGGGAGCCTAAACTGTCTGTGACTCACTTCAATACAACCATTAGAATCAAGTATAATGTAGGAATTGCTGTTCTAAAAAAGATGAAAAGTAATAAATGTATTTAGTCAAGTGTTCCTTCATACCTCCTTTGAAAATGAACTTAGTAATCACTTGTCATCTTTCACTAATCCCACAACTGACAAACTGTCTAATATTTTGTTCCTCAGCAAGGTAGAAAATAATTACATACCACTACCATGATTACCAGGGCCATTGTAAGCACATACCTCTTACCTGCCTCAAAATGACACTTCCCCAAATTTACCAATTATTAGGTTGCCATAGATAAGTCAATCAAGAATAGCTGAATGTTCTATCAATACTGCAATAGAAGCATGGCTACAGGAAACAAATAAAATAACGGGGATCTGTTTTCATTACATTCATCACTTGTAATGGCATATTCTCATGAGAAGGCGCTGCCAGCTGCAGCCTAAGTTCATAAGTGGGCACAGACCACTCGAACCTGCTTTGCACTTTGAAATTTCCAAAGAACAAGAAAACTTTAGCAAAGGCACTCTCCACAAAAGCAGAAAAACTACTGATTGAATACTTTCTCTAAACATTCTGTCTGCTTAAATTTTTTGTCAAGCTTCACATTGTCATTGACACTTATCAACATAGAGATTTTTCTACCAAAAGGCCACTTTCCCTGGTGTGGACTCATCTTATGCCTCACAGCAGAATTTCAAATACATTTCAAAATGTGCAACTTGTTTTCATAAATGCCAAGGAAATGCCAAAAGTATTTCATTGCTAAGCTTAGATAATGTGAGGATAAATCAGATTTCCAAGTGAGTCTTCCAAACGTTTTTCTGCAAACTGGGACCCATCCAGAGACTGAGGTTGTAGCCTGAGATAAATCAACCTGGCAGTTCCTCAGAAAAATGGACATAGTATTACCCTAGCACCCAGCTATACCACTCCTGGGTACATACCCAGAAGATGCTCTAACATGTAGTAAGGACACATGCTCCACTATGTTCAAAGCAGCCTTATTTATAGTAGCCAGAAACCGGAAACAACCCAGATGTCCCTCAACAGAGGAATGGATACAGAAAATGTGGTAGATTTACACAATGGAGTACTACTCGGCTATTAAAAACAATGAATTCATGAAATTTTTAGCCAAAAGGATGGAACTAGAAAATATCATCCTGAGTGAGGTAACCCAATCACAAAAGAACACACATGGTATGCACTCACTGATAAGTGGATATTAGCTCAAAAACTCAAATACCCAAGACAAAATTCACAGACCATATGAAGCTCAAGAAGAAGGAAGACCAAAGTGTGAATGTTTCAGTCTTTCTTAGAATGGGGAACAAAACACTCGAGAGATGAAAAATGAAGACAAAGTGTGGAGCAGAGACTGAAGGAAAGGCCATACAGAGACTGCCCCATCTGGGAATCCATCCCATATACAGTCACCAAACCCAGACACTACTGCAGATGCCAAGAAGTGCTTGTTGACAAGAGCTTGCTAGAGCTGTCTCCTGAGAGGCTCTGCCCAAGTCTGACAAATACAGAGGTGGATACTCACAGCCAACCATTGGACTTAGTATGGGGTCCCCAATAGAGGAGTTAGAAAAGGGACTGAAGGAGTTGAAGGGGTTTGCAACCTTATAGGAAGAACAACAATATCAACAACCAACGCCTCCAGAACTCCAAGGGACTAAATCACCAATCAAAGAGTACACATGGAGGGACCCATGGCTCCAGCTGCATATGTAGCAGAGGATTGCCTTGTTGGGAATCAATGGGAGCAGAGACCCTTGGTCCTCCAAAGGCTTGATGCCCCAGTGTAGGGGAATACCAGGGCTAGGAGGTGGGTGTTGGTGGGTAGGTGGGGGAGCACCCTCATAGAAGCAGGGGAGGGCAGATGGGATTGGGGAGTTCCTTAGGGGGGAAAAAGAGGGATAACATTTGAAAGGTAAATAAAGAAAATATCTAGTAAAAAAAAAGAACAAGAACAAGAACAACAATAACAACAACAACAACAATAATAATAATAATAAAAATAGTCTAGTTCTGCTGTTGAAAAGTATGGCGGGTAAGAAAACTGTCAACTGAATCAATGAGTAGATCCGATTGTTAGTTTTTTATTCTGAAATGTTTGAAATGTTTAGACTAGGGGAAAAGTTGTGAAATTCAAGAGTATCAACTAACCTATATTAGATATATCTGTAAAACTTCATATTTCCTGGCCAAGTAATGACTCCTGGGTTAGAGTCAATGTTTTGTACATTTGGTCAACTATAGAACAACCATTTATGTCCACTTTGGTCTTTTTATGTCTCAGAACCAAATATCATTGGTTGAAACAGAACTGTTAAATAGATAATGGCAGAAAACTCTCTCCTTGTTTGCTCCCATTATAATTATGACACATTTAGTTCCACAAACTAGGTCCATATTCTCTAATAATCCTACTTCATCACTTCTATTAATCTTGTTTGTAATTAAGTCAATTTGGGTAATCTGAACATTTCCTCAATGGCTTTTCTCATACCCTACATATTGTTTGTCTCTGCATTGTACAACCTGTGGAAGGAGTTCTTGCTCCACTGAATGTTGAAGACAAGTAGAATGAGTTACTGACTATTCATCTGAATTTGATAGGGAGATTTTTTAGACTTTATTTATTTATTTATTTATTTATTTATTTATATACATTATGGTGGCTTTCTGTTTTCAGCATAAGTACATGTTAATTTTTGATGTATGGTTCTCTATTTTTCTATATGTTTCACATTAAATTATACATAATTAGACTTTATAATACACTCAGAAAACAACATAGAATTTTTTGAATATGTATCAGAAACCAAAATATTCTATTTATTATGCAATATAAATGAAATATAATAACATTATATAATGAAAATTTCAACTTCCTGAATTGCAGAAGGATATACTTAAGTAAAGGCATTTTCAACAACTAAAAGAGTTACTTTGAGAAAAAGAACTACCAAGTGCTATTATGGGGATGATAGATAAGTTTAACTACCTAGGCTAATGTCCTTGCTATCATGTACTTTATAGATGATGCTATTTATTGAGTCTTTAAAGTTTGACTGAACATGGTTCTCACAATTTTAAATAAGTATATGCACTTGAAGTATATGAAGACTTAAAAACATGAAGCTAGATGTTAAAGCATTAAGTGAAACATTGGTCAAAACACTTAGGGAAAGATATGGAATTCCATAAGTAAATTATCATGTTCTGTAAGTTTAATTGTGATCTTAATATTAGAAATACTAATTTGTGACAGATTCCAATATACTTTCTAATAAAACTAATATCTTTGTTTTTCTGGAAGTTTTCATAGAAAATTCTAAAAATAGTTCTTTTTATTCATGAAAATAACAACCATAAAAATGACAAACTCTCTTTCTTGGTCTACCAATTCAAATAGACTAATTCAATTCACATGTTATCACTTCCAGATCATATTTTTTTTCAAAAATCTCAAACTACTAAAATGTGTAGATTTCTTAGTGATAAAATCTTCACTCCAAAAACTATCCAAATTTATCAACCAACATGATTCAGAACATTAAATATACCTCATATTATTCACTAAAGCAATAACTAACGCTTTTTGATGTAGTATTGACACATGATGATACTTTTGGTAGATATATAACAGATATTAGTTACCTTGGATTTTAACATTTAACATGTTCTCAGGTGGTAATAATTGTATCTGTCTATGCATAATATTTTAAAAGCCACTGACATAAGAAGTCATACAAAATGCCTGAGTTTTCTAATAAGGATAGTGTGAATTTCTATGAGTGATTTTCTTGTAACCCCTTGCCTAATATGAGTGAAGGATTACTCATTTACCTTCCCTAACACTGCAAATTTCCCTCGGAAAAAAAAGTGATTTATGTTCTTAGGCATCCTTTCCTTGTCTCTAGAGGCATTATGTGCACTAGGAGTTGTAGAACCTGTTCAGCTAATTTTAATATGCTCTACAGAGGATATGAATCCTTCTAGTAAAGAAATTTTAACATCATACTATATACTGGGTGGTTTAACAAATAGAAAGTTATTATTTTACAGTTTAGGAAACAAAAATATACATGATCATCACTGTTGATAGATTTAGTTCCTGTTGAGCACTAAGTGCAAGAATTACTTTTATGCTTTTCTGTCTACGTGAATTTCTTGTTTTGTGATTGAACTAGCTATATTAGATGTCATTCTAATTAATTTGCAAAGAGAGATTTCAAATACAGACTCTTTTCAAGCACTAATGATGATTCTCTACACATATTTTTTAAAAAGATAAAGCTCAACATGTACTTCAGTGTCATAACCCTTGAATATTTAGGCCTTTTGTTTGTTTGTTTGTTTTTGTTTTGTTTTTCGAGACAGGGTTTCTCTGAATAGCCCCTGGCTGTCCTGGAACTCACTCTGTAGATGAGGCTGGCCTTGAACTCAGAAATCTGCCTGCCTCTGCCTCCCAAGTGCTGGAATTAAAGGCATGCACCACCACCACCCAGCTTATTTAGGGCTGTTTAAGTTACTGGTTGTTTAAAGAGACATTTCCCTTAGTACTAGGAGGAAAATACTATTCCATTCTCTCCCAGAAATAAATAAATATGTATAGATAGTGTCTTACAGACAGCTATCTTGCATGAATGGTAGCACTTATGGTAAGTATTTTTCATCCCAATTCTTTTATAAGAATTTCTCTGGCCATTGTAAGTACTATTTTCTCACATGTTCAATGAAACTATAACATCAAAAGCAATAATGACAAGAATGAAAATGACAACACTTGCAAGGTTTAGATTATGTAGCTTAATTTGATTAAAGTATCAATATCACTAATTTCACAAAGAAATAGCTTTTTTCATTTATTCAAGCTTTCACTTTATATTCTCTTATGTCTTTATAATTTCTAAGTTAACTACTACAATATCCTTGAGATATATGCAATATAACTAGACAATTTTATTAATGAGGGAATCAAAGTCATAGAACTTATAAAATGAAGATGGATACAGAGATAGAATCAAAGATAGATACATAGACAGACAGACTGACAAGAGACAGAAAATAATTTATTAGAATTATTTACAGGCTACAGTACAGCTAATACAATTGTTACCTATGAAGTGAAAGTCCAAAAATATAGTAGAGTCTCAGCCCTACAAGCTGGATGTCTCAGCTGGTCTTCTGTACACACTGGAATCCTGAAGAAGTAGGTATCAATGCCAGTGAAGGGATGGATTGCTAGCAGGATGAAAGGAAACAGGCAAAGAGCAAAGATTTTTCTTTTATATCCTTATATAGACTTCCAGCAGAGGTGTGGTCCATATGAAAATTGTGTCTTCCCACCTCAAGGTTTGGATTAAAATTGTATTTATGCTGGTTTGAATAAAAGGGGTCTGCATAGGCCCATAGGGAGTGGCACTCTTAGTAGCTGTGGTTTTGTCGAAGGAAGTGTACTACTTCAAAGTGGGCTTTGAAGTGTCAGATGCTGAAACCAGGCCCAATTGTAGATCTAGCATCATGTTTTCCTACATCTTTCCATGCTTCACACCATGACAATAATAGTCTAAACCTCTGAACTATAAGCCATCCCCTATTAAACATTTTCTTTTATAAATGTTGCCATGGTAATGGTATCTATTCCCAGCAATAAAACCCCTAAGATAGTGTGTGCCTTTTTACCTCAAGATCTAAATTAAAGGCCAATATATTCCAGCATTTAGATCCAGATCAAAGGTATGTATCTTACTACCTCAAATGTCCAGATATTTATTTACTTCAAACCAAGCAGAAAATTTCTCACAGGTATACCCTCCATTTCTAGAACATAGTTCTTTCCAATTATAATCTATTTGACAAGCAAATAGCCATCACATCAAAGTTATTATTATTAACATCATGAATAGGAATCACTTAAAAAGGAAATTGCTGGTTTTATTAGGTGAGTGACATGAGAAATCCACATGAAATTGTGGCTATTGGAGAAAATGAACATAGTACTAACTGAAGAATGAGCTATACCAATCTTGACCATATGTCCAAAAGATGCTCCAACATATAACAAGAACACATGCTCCACTATGTCCGTAGCAGCCTTATTTATGATAGCCACGAGCTAGAAACAACAAGCTTCATCAGAGGCATGAATACAGAAAATATGGTACATTTATACAATAGAGTACTACTCGGCTATTAAAAACAATGACTTCAGCCGGGCAGTGGTGGCACATGCCTTTAATCCCAGCACTTGGGAGGCAGAGGCAGGTGGATTTCTGAGTTCAAGGTCAGCCTGGTCTACAGAGTTAGTTCCAGGACAGCCAGGGCAATGCAGAGAAACCCTGTCTTGAAAAACCAAAACAAACAAACAAAGAAAAACAATGACTTCATGAAAGTCACAGGCAAAAGG
>JADRCD010097235.1:3014-13923 GCA_019843815.1 Montemys delectorum | reverse complement strand
CCTCAAACTCAGAAATCTGCCTGCCTCTGCCTCCCAAGTGCTGGGATCAAAGGCGTGCACCACCACCGCCCAGCAGTCAGCTGCACTTTCAAAGGACATATATCAAATTCTCCCCCCCTCTTCTCTCTCTCTCTCTCTCTCTCTCTCTCTCTCTCTCTCTCTCTCTCTCTCTCTCTCTCTCTCGCTCATGCACACGCCCAGGAACTTGTAGTTTCTAGAAGAGAGTTGGATCCTCTGGACCTGGTTGTTTTAGCACACAATGTGAAGTGTGGAAACCAAACTTCATCCTTTGCAAGAACAGTAACAAGTCCTCTGACCTGCTGAGCCATCTCTCCAGCCCTACATCTGCTATCTGAGTTCTTTTCTATTCATTTTGCAAACTGTTCTTCAGTTAATGACCAGAGGGATATCTTCTTAAAATGTATGTTACTTTATATATGTTGTACTTAGACTAAGATACAAGCTTTTCTACACCACACAAGTTCCTACCTAAGTATCAGTGCCAAATTCCCCTCCAAACTCATCATTCTTCTCCTCTCAGTATCACCTTTTAACTGTGGTGGCTGTTGTGTTTTGGATGAGAATGTCCCCCATAAGCTCATATATTTGAGTGAGTGGTCCCTGGTTGATAAAACTGTTTTGAGAAGGACTAGGAGATGTGTTGTTGGAGAAGGTGTGTCCCTGAGGGAGGGCCATGCCAGGTCCAGTCTCTCTCTCTCTGCTTCCTGTTTGTGGATCAGATCTAAGCTCTCAGGTGCCACGCCTGCCTGCTCGCGCTGCCATGTTCCCTGCCACGATGATCATGGACTTGCCCTCTGAAACTGAAAGCGAGCCCTCAGTTAATTAAATGCTTCCCTTTATATGTTGCCTTGGGCATGATGGTCTTTACAGCAATAATAAAGTACCCAGGACATTGGCTTTTAAGTTACTAGAATACCACAGACCAGTAGAATGTTCCATAAAGAGGCTGTTCTGCTCTGTCCACTGAGCACATGTTGCTGTTGAGCACATGAACTGTGGCCAATGCATATTTTAAAATCACTTCACTTATAAACAGACTTTTAAGCTATTTTCACTTTTCAGCCATAATGAATAAAGCTGCTATGCACATGGCTTCCAAAAATCTGTTTGGTTCCAAGATATCTTTTCTTTAGAATGTATACCTAAAGATCATTGCTGGATCATAAGTTAGTTCTAATGTTTTAGGGTGTTGTGTAGTGTTTGGGGTAGAATTCTTGTGCTTGCAAGGCAACCATGTACCACTAAGCTACATCTCTAGCCTCATTATGTTTATTTATAAGAACCATCATATTGTTTTCTATAGACACTGCATTATTTTACATTCCTATAAACAATGCAGATGTATACTGGTTTCTTCATGTACAACCCCAGACTGGTCATTGCTTGCTTGGTTTCCCCTCTTTTCTGTTTCCACTTTTTTTTTCTTAATAGCCAGCCTAGTAGATGTGAAATAACATCTACTTGTGGGTTTTTGTTTTGTTTTGTTTTGAGGGGTTTTGATTGGTTTTGTTTGTTCTGAGGTAGAGTCTCTCTATGTAGTCCTGACTATGCTGAAACTCATCATGTAGACCAATCTCAAATTCACAGAGCTCTCCCTGCCTCTGCCTCATGAGTGTTGAGTAAAAATTTTTGCCAGGTGACTTGCCTGCTTATCATGGTTTTAAACCTCATTATTAATTCAGAGACTCTTCTCACACACTCAAATGGCCACCTGTATACCTCCTTTGGAAAACATTCTATTCAAGTTGTTTGCACATTTTTCAATTAGCTTCAACTGCCAATATGATGCAAACCTAGAATCATCCAGGAAGCCGGGTCCTCAGCTACGTTACTTCCTCAATGGGAATGGCTTATGGGAATGATTGTAAGGCATTTTCCTGATTGCTGGTTGGTGTGGGAGTACCCATCCCACTGTGGGCAATGCAGAGATGGTCTCAGGTTGTATAAGAAAGCTGGCTGGGCAGGACGAAACAAGCCAGTGTGCAATGTTCCTCCACAGTTTCTGCTGCAGGCTCCTGTGTTGAGTTTTTTGCCTTGACCCTCTGTGATGATGAAAGGTCACCTGTAAGATCAAATAAACCCTTTCCTCTCCATGGTGTTTATTATAGCAGCAGAAAAACAAACTACAACAAGTGTTGTTGTTGTTGGTGGTGGTGGTAATTTATACAATAATTATTTATACACTCTAGATAGTCTCCTCTTATCAGAAAAAACATTTACAACATCTTATAGATTGCCTTTTAACTGTTTGTGGTATCCTTGATATAAAAAGTTTAACTTAAGAGTGCATTCGTAGCATATACAGTGTGCTAGGATTGATCCTAGTGTATCCCAGAAAACATTTTAATGGTGACAAAGCCTAGCATAACTGGTTGCCCCGCTCCATACTTTTGGTGTAACACACAAGAAGGTATTGCCAAATCCAACACTGAAGCTTTTCTTCTGTGTTTTCTTAAAAGATCTTTAGGAGTTTAGCTTTTATGTTCAGATTGGCTATTTATTTTGAGTTATCTTCTGCATAGAGTGTTAAAGATCTAACTGCATTATTTTACATGTGAATTTCTAGTTTTTCTGGCACTATTTGTTAAACAGTCTGGCTTTTCTCCAATGAATGTCCTTGGCATCTTTTCCAGAAATCATCTGAGCGCATATACAGTGGCTTATTTCTGTTCTCTGTTCTATCCCACTGATGTGAATGTCTATCTTTTTGCCATTACTACACTGATTTTACTACTGTGGTTTTGTATTATGTTTTGATCCAGGGAGTCTGACTTCACTTTTGAAAACAAAAAACGTAATCCTGTTTAATTCACCACCTCACATTATCTCTAGAGGATTGTAAGCTCAGTAACATTGTAAAAATATATACTTCATAACCATTTTTTAAAATTAGAACTAGTCCTCTCTGTAAATTTATTTATTACCTATGTCACAGGCAACTAAAACCCGAGACCTTGTGTACTCGAGGCAAACACTCTCACTACTGAGTTGGCTCTCAAACCCTTCCTTTTCTTTCCTTTTTTTGCAATAACTTATTTTTTGTTATTACTGTTGTTACAAATGACACTCAACATATTATAGGCTTGTACACACTATTAGACATTAATTAGAGATTCTGCCATTATGGGGTATAGGACGGGCTTAAAGGACGGGCCATGCTGGGAAGGTGCAGGAGGAAGAGACAGCTGAAATGCAGGAGTGAGGGGGAGAGCAGCCCCAGGGGCTGCCCAGAAGGGTCTAAGACAGCAAAGACAAAATATATATTTGGTTAACTAAGTGTTACATATATATATATATATGTGTGTGTGTGTGTGCGTGTGTGTGTGTGTGTGTGTGTTAATTTGTTAATTCAGGAATATGGGAGGGGAGTCTGTGCTAGCTTGGGGAGGTTTGGAAGTGTCCAACCACTGACTAGTTAAGGCATATTAAGAATAAGCCAGCATGTGCATGTCTTTCATTCATGAATCCAGAGTCCTGGGCAGGTGCAGAGGAGGTGTGCACCCTGCTGGGAGCATAGAGCAGATTTAACAATTTACTGCTACAGGGCTGGGGACCAAATCCTCATACATGTTAGGCAAGCACTCTACCCCTGAAGTACTCTGGACATTCTTGAGAAGAAGGTATTTAAGCAACCCTGGCTTGGAATTTTCCTCTATCCTGTATTTTCCCTAGATAGACAAAGCTCTTATTCAGAACAGAATCCAAGTTGGTAGTAACATATTGTTGTGCAGGCTGGCACTGACTAGCTGGGAAACCAGTCAAGGAAGACTTCCTGGATGAAGCTTAATTTAGGCAGTTCTTTTGGCCTGTACTATCAGACTCCATTGGTTTGCCCAGAACAGTGAAAACAAATGTGCTCAAAACAAGCTGTGTAGAATTTTTCTCCAGTAGTGTTGTTGTGTGTTCAAGGTTAGACTCTTAAAAAACCAAAGTCAGGGGGCTGGTGAGATGGCTCAGCGGGTAAGAGCACTGACTGCTCTTCCGAAGGTCCTGAGTTCAAATCCCAGCAACCACATGGTGGCTCACAACCACCTGTAAAGATGCGTCTGAAGACAGCTGCAGTGAATTACGCTGGAGTGAGCGAGCAGGGCTGCAGAGGTCCTAAGTTCAATTCCTAGCAGCCACACACGTGATAGCTCACGACCATCTGTACAGCTACAGTGTACTTATACACATAAAATAAAATAAATCTAAAAAAAAAAAAAAAAAAAAAAAAACAACAAAGTCAGTGAGTGAAAAGCCATGAAGAAAATTGAAGCCAAACTGATGTAGAGCCTAGGCCATTAAGATGGTGGTGGGGTGGGAGAGGGTGGAGAGAGAGAGCAAGAGGGAGAGAGTGCAAACACAGAATTTAAAGAAAAAGTACTCTAGGGCAGGGAAGCTGCAAATCTCAACAACTGCATGGAGAAGGACAGTGGAGGAGAGAAGATGAAAACCACTGAGTTTGAGTTTCTGCTGTAGAGATCCACTATATGCCTGGAAAGAGTAAGGAAGCACGAAATATCAGAAAACAAAAAAATGAACAAACAAAAAAGAGATGTATTGCCAGGCAGTGGTGGCGCACGCCTTTAATCCCAGCACTTGGGAGGCAGAGGCAGGTGGATTTCTGAGTTCAAGGCCAGCCCGGTCTACCGAGTGAGTTCCAGGACAGCCAGGGATACAGAGAAACCCTGTCTCGAAAAACCAAAACAAACAAACAAAAAAAGAGATGTATTTAGGTTCTGGCTAGCATCTGAAAGAGACAGAAAAAGTATTATTTCTTAGTTATTTTCTCTTGCTGTGATTAAAACACCATGACCAAGGCAACTTTCAAAAGCAAACATTCTGTTTGGGGCTCACAGTTGCAGAGGGTTAGACTCTCTTACTGTCAGAGCAGCAGGCAGTGGGCCCAGTAAGCAGAGCCAGCAGGTGAAGGCAAACTGGAAAATGGCCTCAGGCTCTTTTCTTTCCTCAAAGCCTGCCTCCAGTGACATACTTTCTCCAGGAGGTTGCACAACCTAAACTGTCCTAAGCACTACCAAGCCAACTGGAGCCAAGTGTTCAAATGCCAGAGGCTGTGGACAACATCTCTCATTCAAACCGTCACACACACACACACACACACACACACACACACAAATAACTTTTGGGTCCGGTAGGATTTCAGAAACCCTACAATCTTGCCTAATTTCTGTCATTCACACTAAAGTCTCCCTCCCTTAACTTTGTGTTCAACCGTGTGCAGACAACTAACAGATGCAGAGAAGGGAAACGGGGTGGGGGTGGGGAGTGATGGAGACCTTCGGCTGTGAGTGGTGAGCTCAAGGAGACAGACTTCTCAGGAGACAGGCTTCGGTGAGCAGCTCATTTAATTGGGAGTTGCTTTTTAAACCTTCTTGGGGGCAGGTAGGGGCACAGGTGGTTGCACAGCTGGTGGAGGCTGGGGGACAGGATGCTGGAGATGCCTCATTTGCTAGGGAGGAATTCCAAGTGCTTGCTGGCTGTGTGACCTTACAGGAGAGGGAAGTTTAACCTGGCCTGAGGAAGGGAGGGAGCACCACTTCCTATCACTCTTGAGATAAGATTTCCAGAGTTGTACTCAACTGGAGCCCACTCCCGCTCCAGACAGAGAGCTCCTCCTGGTTCCACGCTTCCCCTCTTTCCAGCTCTACAAATTTTGTCTGTCTATCTCCCTTTCAGTAACGATGACAGCATGTCTGCTGGAAAGCTGATTAGCTCTGGGGCTTAGAGGAAAACTAATCCCTTTATCAAAATATTATTTAGCCATCTGGTGTTCTCTTCAAAACAATCCCTCCTTTTTGTTTGTTTTTTCTTTAATTATTTTTTTAAAGATTTACTTATTTATTCTGTGTAAGTACACTGTAGCTGTCTTCAGACACACCAGAAGAGGGCATCAGATCCCATTACAGATGGTTGTGAGCCACCATGTGGTTGCTGGGAATTGAACTCAGGACCTTTGGAAGAGCCGTCACTGCTCTTAACCGCTGAGCCATCTCTCCAGCCCCTGTTTGTTTTTTAAAGCTTTATGAATAGGCTGAGTGAAGTGGAAACTTAAGCGTTCTTTGAAAAGTCAGTTGTGTTGGAAGGTGTTTTGCTGGGACAAACATGTGAAAATGTGCTTTCCTGAAGTGGACACAGGTAAAAGTCTAAGGCAGACTCGTGAAGGAACGGTTAGCTGAAGCAGACACAGGAGAAAGGATGTTCTGCTAAAGCAAACACGTGAAAGGACATGTGATGAAGTATTCTTTGCTAACGACAAGCATATATTGGTCTGCCTTAACATTGTGTAGTTGAGCTCCATTTGTCAGGGCTTCATAGAGAAACACACCAAAAAACTTCTGGTGGTGTGCTGTGGTTTCTTGCTGATTCTGTGGACTCATTGGCTGATTGGCAGAGTGATGTCAGCTGAGGCAAGACCCATGGAGGGAGGACAGGCGATGTTTCGAGGGTATAAATAGGATTCCGTGGACAGTGATGGAGGGAGAGCTAGGCTTGCTTACAGAGCCAGCTGTGCATTGCTGTGGGTCTTGTGTCTTCCCTGATCTTTGCTTCCCTGGGAGAGGCACAGCTGAGAACTTCTGGTGTTCCTGTTGGTCTCTCCTGCTGACTTGTGTGGAGGCTGAGGCCTGGCTGTCTCTGCTAGATAGTACCACGTTGCTGATTCGTGTTTGCTATCCCGATTCTAGTGAATTGGACTGTTGGTGTATCCATGAAGAGTTTGTGAGTGAATTGAGCTGCCACTGCTAACCTGTGAACTGTGCTAATTTCCAGACAACAGACAGGAGTTGCTCCAAAGAACCTTTCTAAACAGGTCCACTCCCCACTGGTATCATTTCTTCCCCACTACCTCTGGTGGGTGGTGGACTAAAAGGGAGGTTAAAGTATTTAAGAACCATCATTAGAAATGGATTTTGAAAAAAATTAAAGTTATAGCTGAGAGTTTTTCAAACTTTTAATTTCTGGTCTCCTTTTACTTAATAACACCTTTTAAAATTCATGCCTTTTTTCCTTTACCTCAAGGAGGAACTAAGCCACTTGTATTTGTTAGAAAGTTCAGATAAATATACAATCTCATTGCTGCCAGGTCCTAACTTCCGCAAAATAGAATATAGCAAATGTTTTTATAAGTTACATCGAGAATCATCTTTTCTCCATTGTTGAATAGCATGTCTTTTACTCCTACTGAGTCCTCACTAGGATGGCTGTTACTGTCCATATTCTTACTAATGTTGTGTTTATGATTACCTGTATCCTTTCTGAAGAGATAGAAGCAAACCAGAAATGGTGGTGTATACCTGTAATCACAGCACCTGGGAAACACAGATAAGAGGAACAGATGTTCAAGGCCACCCTCAGCTGTACAGCAAGTTCAAACAGCCGGGGCTATAAAACCTATCTCTTTCTCTCTCTCTCTCTTTTTAATTGTCAATTAAATTGATGAACTCTATTGGAGTTAAAACTATAACAAAGTTCATCCTAAAAGATTTTGCAATGCAAAATTCTTCACTCGGTATTTAATAATTTGAATGCTAGGAATTACAGTCAAAACCTATCTCAAAAACAAAACAAAACAAAAATATTTCTATGCTTTGCATCTCACTACTCATTACCCAGTTCCAGAGTCACTTTCTATTACTTTTTTTTTTTAAATTTTATTTAAGTGCACTGTAGCTGTCTTCAGACACTCCAGAAGAGGGTGTCAGATTTCATTACAGATGGTTGTGAGCCACCATGTGGTTGCTGGGATTTGAACTCAGGACCTTCAGAAGAGCAGTCAGTGCTCTTACCCACTGAGCCATCTCTCCAGCCTTCTATTAAATTTTTTAAAGATGATTTTATTAGCATGAGTGTTTTGCTGGCATGTATGACTGTGCATCACTTGTATATCAGAGGCCAGAAGAAGGAGTCAGATTACGTGCAACAGGAGTTATGAGCTGCCACATGGGTGCTGAGAACTGAGCTCAGGTCCTCTAGCCACAAAGCTATTTCTCTAGTCTCAATTCCCTTTCTTAAATTTTTGTAATAGCAGAACCCTACTATTAGCCTCATAATCTGTATTCTGCAAAGATGTAGACTAAGATACACACTCTCTTTCCCTCCCTTCTGTCCCCACTCCCCCCAAATTGGCTCACTCAGGCTTCCAATAGATTGCACAAGGCTCCTCCAGAAAAGGGAAGGCAATTGTAATGGTAACCTCATCAAGAACCCTTACAGATATACTCAAAGCAACCAAATACCGCCGGGCGGTGGTGGCGCACGCCTTTAATCCCAGCACTTGGGAGGCAGAGGCAGGAGGATTTCTGAGTTCGAGGCCAGCTTGGTCTACAGAGTGAGTTCCAGGACAGCCAGGGCTACACAGAGAAACCCTGTCTCGAAAAACCAAAGCCAAACCAAACCAAACCTAAAGCTGAGACCCCTCCCAAAAAAACCCCAAATACCTATGTAATTCATAACTCAGCCAACAGACATATAATTATCACATGGTCTCCAGTACTCAGCTCTCTTTGGTATAGTGGAATAATACAAAGACAACCTTCATACACTGTAGACAAAGGTTATCCCAACAGTGTCTTTCCTAATCCAGGGTTCAGCGATTGACTAGCCCTGCTGGCCAGTGAGCTTTGGGATCTTTTCTATCCCTCACAGTAGGTTACGGAAAGGAATCATCACTCTGGGCTTTCTTGCTGGTACTGAGGATTTGAACTCAGCTCCTCAAATTTACATGCAAGCACTTTACTGATTGAACCATTCTTCCAGCCCTGCATTATACCTTTAAAAATGTTCAACAAACACTGTTTAGGAAGTGCCTCCTCAGTGCATTTTATTGTTACATGCTGTCTAATCGTCCCATCTTTCCTTCAAAATCTGCACCTAGCCATGAGTCTCTCAGAGATGTGTCGCAGTAAACTTAGCTTTCTAATAATAGTATAATGATAGTTGGCCTCTCTATGTTTTGCTTTTGTTGTTATGGTTTTGAGAGGATCTCATGTAGCCCAGGATGGTCCCAAACTTTCTATGAAGCCAAGGATGACCTTGAATTTTTGATACTCCTGCCTCCACCTCCCAAGTGGGATCCACGAAATCCAGGTTAACTTTGGTTAGTTAGTTGGTTGTTTTGGGTTTGTTTTGGGTGGTTTTTGTTTGTTTGTTGTTCCTGGTAATTGAACCTCATAAATGAGTGCTCTACTCTTGAACTATATGGATGGCCCTATTTCTTCTCTTTGCATGCCACTGCCCTATAGTTATTTATGCTCAAATGCATTTAATTGAAAAGCAAGAAGGAAATCTACTGGTCACCCAGGTAAGTGAATGTGTAGAGGGCATTTAGTCTTCCTTCAGGTTCTTTTCGTAAAAATTAAGCTCCAAAATATGCATTGCAACTCACACCCTGTCTCATGTTCACACTTTTGTTGTTGTTGTTGTTGTTGTTGTTGTTGTTGTTGTTAAATCCATAAAAATTGCTTAAATACCAGGAGTTTGGTTAGGGGTGAGTAGGGAAGTCTGGAATGTTTTTAGTCTTGTGTTCAGTGTTCTTGGTAATACTAGAAGAGCAGCAGAGCCAGGAATTCAGTTAGGTTTCTTGGCCCAAGCAGCCTACCCTGACTTAAGTGCCTCTCACATGAGAAAAACAACGAGAAGGAAGCCTAGGGCTTCAGGTGACAGGAAACAGAACCTGAGCCAGGGGTGTGACCGGGCTGCCAAGCCAAGCGAATGCGATCTGAAGCAGCAGTAACAGAAGACTACTGGTCAGCAAAAGGAAGGACAGAGTCCCAGAGTTCACTGGGGCTAGCTCACACGTAGAGAATGGTGCTTCCTTCTGTGTCTTAAAACTGCTTCAACAGCTCCAAGTTTATCCAAGTTAGGTGACTCGATGATTAACTGCTAGAATCTTTTGAAGGAAGATAGACAATTTGGGGTAATTTATCCAGGAAGCTAGACATAAGGATGTAGGATGACTCTTTGGAAATGATCCATGGGCTATCGTTAAGAAAAGCTGGACTCCACAAGAGGAAGGCTTTCTTAGCCCTTATGAACATGCAGAAAAGAGCAGCTCTTAAATGTAAGAGCCAGCGCATGTGTAGGATTGGCTGAGCCAGCATCAGAAAATTCACAAATAGGATGGAAAGTGTGGAGAAACGACCCTGCTCAAGAGCCTAGTGACATACTCTATAAAGGTTGCCATTTCTTTCAGCTACACCTCATGTAAGATTTTTTTTCAAATCTTTTTAAACTTTTAAAAAAAGATTTATTTATTTATTTTATGTATGAGTACATGATTACTGTCTTCAGACACACCAGAAGAACACCTTTACAGATGGTTGTGAGCCACCATATGGTTGCTGGGAATTGAACTCAGGACCTTTGGAAGAGCAGTCAGTGCTCTTAACCACTGAGCTATCTGTCCAGTTAGCCCCCTGCCCCTGTATGTTTTAACCACAAAAACCATGTTTAAAATAGATTCCAGGTCCAGCAAGATGCCTCAGTAAGTGATAGCACTGGCTGCCAAGTTGGCCACCTGTTTCCCACATAATAGAAGGAATGAACCGACTCCAGAAAGTTGTCCTATGACCACCATATGTAAGCCATAGTAGGTGTATCCCCCAAAAAACAAGTAAACATAATAAAATCTTAAAACAGACACTGTGGTGTAGACAGAAAACAAGGACATACCTACTTCTAGTTTTTCCTGATATTTATAGAACTCTGTTTAAAAGTTTAAAGTAGTAGTAATATGAATGTATGTTTTTATCCCTAAACCCAGATGCCTAGTGTACCTTATTTCTCATCACACCTCAGGCCTTCTTAATATGTGGTCCCAGGATGCACCATTTAGACAAGATTCTCTCTCTCTCTCTCTCTCTCTCTCTCTCTCTCTCTCTCTCTCTCT
>JADRCD010097232.1:0-12484 GCA_019843815.1 Montemys delectorum | reverse complement strand
ACACACACACACACACACACACACACACACACACATAAAATTTGTGTACGTGCCCCAATAGCAAGTCCTCAATTTCAGAAATAACAACTTTACATTTGCAGAAACTTTATGTGTGTGGGGAGGGGGGTGAAGTTCGGGTTCACAAAAAAATCATTCTGTGTGGAGGAAACGCTAGATGAGAAATAGAGTCCCATTCTGAGTTTCGGGTCCTGTACATCCTGCCAGGACGAACCCTCTGGGATCCTCCTGAAAGATCCTAAATGTTTGTACTTTCTTTCTTTTTAATAGGGTACCTTTTGATTTTTTTTTTTAAATACAGACTTCAAACAACTCTTAGGGGCTTACCATCAGCTTCTTCTATTTCAAAGTACCTATAGTTGAAATGCATGGTGGGTGCATAAGGATTCTTGGGGTGAATCACAGAGCTTACACCCATAGCAGTAAATGGCAATTTACCTGGAAAGTAAAACAACATAGTTAGATGCATCTGGCCACCTGGTTTGACACAATTTACTCCCTCATGATTTGTGAATCCACTATCAAAAGTTGCTTTGTAACTTGTCTCTGAGTTATAATTTTCATGATTCACACATGCAAACACGCTTACTGGGCATATACATCCAATGACCATTCCAGAAAAAAAAAAAAAAAAAAGAGCTATTTTTAAGTAAAATGGTGGGAAAAGAGTTGGCAGGGAGAGTTGTCCGACTTACCATCTTTCATCTGCAGAGTTTTTCCTCTGCCCCTCATTTGTTTTGCTGCTTCCTCCGAAAGATTCCCATGGACAACAGAAATGTTCACCCCAGCCTTTTCAAACACACGCCCGTCCTGAAGCACGCAGGTGATGCCACCTCCTCCTGTCCATAGAAACAGAAAGCCAGAGGACAGAGCACCGTCATACGAGAGACAACTTTCCCGTGAACATGGTGGCATGAGGTGCCCACTTCCTCCCCTACTTCCAAAACCATCGATGATAGCATATATTTCCTATGTGCAAAAGGTTGGCTTAGCTTTGAGTCTTAAGCGGCTCATACTAAGAAAACCTTGCACGCAGAGACAAACCACTAGAATGGCTGTTTCTTCCATGTTCTCGTGCCACTGCCTAATAACACCAAGGGACTCTTTCTTCAACTACCGCCACAAAGAATCCATTTGTTATTCACGAAACAGAGAGCTGCTGTTACAGGCAGGAGTGGGTTCACTGAATGGTGTTCTACTTTTACTGAATACAAGAACTCCATATTCCTTCACATTTTTTTACTCTCAATTTTACCCTATTACCTTTAATCTTTATATGCAATTTAAAAACATAGCTATTCAAACTCTTAAGGGGTTCAGAGTCTTAAATTAATTGAAATTATATATGTATATACACAAACACACACACACACACACACACACACACGCGTGCGCATGTGTGTGTATGAATTTACTAGGTTTCTTTTTCTTTAAGACAATAGGGTCACCAAAAAGTCATTGTTCTCAAAAACTAATGTTTGGGTTCTTTTATTTCTAAGAAGCAGGGCACCATATCCAAGATCATACCACAAGAAAGAAAAAATGAGCCAGGCAGTGGTGGCGCACGCCTTTCATCCCAGCACTTGGGAGGCAGAGGCAGGTGGATTTCCGAATTCAAGGCCAGCCTGGTCTACAGAATGAGTTCCAGGACAGCCAGGGCTATACAGAGAAATCCTGTCTCAGAAAAACCAAAAAAAATAAAAAAAAAAAAAAGAAAAATATTTTTTTAAGTGTTTCTGACATTCTGAATTCTCTGTATATATTCATAAATTATGAAACAGGGGCAGAAAGCAGTAACTTCCACAAGTTAAAAAGCTAGCTATCTAGTATTTGAGATTGTGTCCTGGGTCGGTCAGTGGCTTTGTACTGGCTAGTTTTGTGTGTCAACTTGACACCGGCTGCAGTTATCATAGAGAAGGGAGCTTCAGTTGGGGAAGTGCCTCCATGAGACCCAGCTGTGGGGCATTTTCTCAATTAGTGACCAAGTGGGTAGGCCCCTTGTGGGTGGTGCCATCTCTGGGCTGGAAGTCTTGAGTTCTATAAGAGAGCAGGCTGAACAAGCCAGGAAAAGCAATCCAGCAAAGAACATCTCTCCATGGCCTCTGCATCAGCTCCTGTTTCCTAACCTGCTTGAGTTCCAGTCCTGGCTTCCTCTGATGATCAACAGCAATGTGGAAGTAAGCTGAATAAACCCTTTCCTCCCCAACTTGCTTCTTGATCATGTTGTTTGTGCAGGAATAGAAACCCTAAGACAGGCTTTTACTTTAAAACATTACCATGAAACAACGAAAATCAGACTGACTCTCATTTAACATAGATGTGGCAGCATCATAACTCAAAACGTATTGATGATATACTGTTATATTTCCAGCTCGGAAAAAGTCAGAAATCCTCAAATTTGAAATCCAGGTGGGAGGGCAGAACAGGGGAAAACTACTCTGTATGTTACAGCATGGTCACCAATACATGACCAATACATGAATGGGGATTCTAAGGAATCCTTCAAGAAATTTGATGATGCAACTTAGTAAAAACTATTGGAGCACTAATCAAATATTTCTTACGCAACTCCCTCTAAAACAGTGGAGAGATTCAGGGCATAGGGAGTCTAGCAAACATAAACGATCAGTGTTTCTTCTGTCTTAACAGGACAAGGGACAAACGCACCCTGATGGGTAAATAAAAAATGTGTGTTGGGAGGGGTGCGTTATTTTGTTCAGTAACAAACTGAACATGAAAGCTTCAGCTTGTTGCCTGCAGATTCTTTAATAAACCTATAGAAAAATGCAATTATGAACTGCCAATATTTTTCAAATGGCCTGTCCTACGTTGCTGTCACTTCTGGATCCACATCTGTAAGAGGAGAGCAAAGGGCTCTCTCAATGTCAGTCATTCTAAGGGTGTCCCTTCTAACCGATCAACCCTCCCTCCCCCCTACCCCGTGAGTACTGTCTACTTTAACCTATCCCAAGCCTAAACTGCAACTGGTGCCCAACCAAGAAACAGGAGGGCTCTCCTCACCTTCTTTCCTCTCCCACCGGTCCACAGAGAAGTCGGCGACGCCGTCTACCTGTGCCAGCGCCCGACACACCTGAGCCTGGATCTCCATAATCATCAGCTCCATCTTGGTCTTCATGTCCTCGGGCCTCCTCCGCAGCTCCCGCAGCTCGGTCACCGGCGAGGACATGAAGGTGCTGCAGCGGCGGGCCAGCTCGTCCCCGTCCTCCTCGCGCCGTCCAGGTGAGGGGCTCCGCGCCCCCGAGCTCTTGGGCACCATCTCCGCCCGCTGCACGTGCCCAAAGGCGGCGGCTGCCAGCCCTGCCAACCCCGCCAGCGCCGCGGCCAGCCCGGTCCCCAGCCGGGACCCGCCTCCAGCCCAGGGGCCGTAGCCCAGCCCGCGGCGAGGCTGGGTACCAGCCGTGCCAGGCAGCGGGCAGACGCGGGCGGACGCGCTGCGCGGGGACGCGGCGCGCAGCTGTGCATAGTCGCCCCGCACCGCTCGCCACCACGGGCCTGAGCCCAGTCTGCCCAGCCGCAAGGCCATCACCTGCCGGGACTGGGCAGCGCCGGTCCTGCAGACCCACCGGAGCTCTTGGGGTTCTGAGAACCCGAGACTCTCCGGTACTAGAACCTGGATCCTGGAAGAGCGGCTGCGGGTGTGGGCCGCAGGCTGCCGGCGGGAGCGGAGGATGCTGGGAACTGTAGTCCGGTCCTATCGCCTCCTGCACTCGCCGGACCTCCAGGAACAAGCAGATAAGACTCCACCCCGCCCACAGAGGTGGGTCCTGCTGCAAGCACGCGGGCGTCTGCCTGAACACTGTGGAGGTGCTTGGACAGATAAGATAGGTACTTTAGTCACGTATACCTTCGGTTACCCTGCTCGCACACCCACAATGAGCAAAAGTGGAGCTAGAAGGCTGAGGACAAACGGGCAGAAATACGACCCAGAGACACACTCCCTATTTTAGTCTGGGCTGTGGGTCTGGAGGATGCCCCTTACTTAGTCCCTGTGCTGGGTGACCCAAAGAGTTTCAAGGTAGTGGGTTCCAGAATAGATCCAGAGAAAATATTCACACTCTAGTTTACTTTCTTGGATCTCTATTCTTTCCCATAGCCCTACACGTTGAAAATATGAGGACAGAAGGTCGCACATTTAATAGGTTTTTTTTTTTTTTCCAAGCCATCTGTTATCTAGACACAGGTGTCATTGTCAACATTATTTTATATTATCAGAAGGGCTCACTGGCCCTTTAGCTGTCCTTGATGATTTTAATTTTTACTAACAAATAATAATCTAGGTCACTGGTTATTTTTCGACACGCTTCCATTCTGGCCAGAGCAGTAATAGAAGCTCAGTGGGTATGGTTCTGACAGGTCTGTTCACTCCACTGCCTCATGCAAAAGAAACCTCAAACTGCCTGAAACAGCATGTGTGCTCAGGCCTGGCTGGTAAGAGCATGGCAGGCAAATGACTTCACCGAGAAGCTTACAGAGGAGAGAAACCCTTAACTTTTAGCTGTAGTATGCCCTGCCCGGAGGCCAACTTGGAAGAGAGGGAAAGATAAGAATTATCTCTTGGAAAGTTGCCTCCTTCAAATGCTAGTAATAGGTCTGGCTGGGCCTCCGAGTGATAAATGAAGCTCTTTAGTGAAAAAGAATCGCTCTACTTTCTCTGTAAGAAACTTCTCCCTTTATGCTCCCATTCTGCTAGTGGGAAGCTAGGCAAAAATAAGCCAAACAGGAAATTTTGGAGACTTGCCCAGTCAAATAGCAAATTGTGTACTTGGCCTGAACAAATTGTGTACTGGATTCCAGCCTGTTTGGATGTCTCTCTCCTGTCCTCTGTCCCCACCTTAATTTCAATGTACAGTGCTTAATGGAATAAAAAAACAAAACAAAAAACAAAAAACCTGATTTGTATGAGAAAAAAAAAAAAAAAACACCATCATCCTAGATGGACATAGTGGCACACACATTTAATCCTAGCACTCAGAATGCAGAGTCAGGTAGACCTGTGTGAGTTTGAGGCCAGCCTAGTCTGCATAGAGACTCTCAGGACAGCCAGGGCTACATAGTAAGACCCTGTCTCAAAAGAAACAAAACCAACCACACAAATAAATATAAAATAAATCGTCTTCCTGGTAGCTTAAATTGTTGGTATATGGCATAGGAGTAAGACGTCCTCTCTATTATAGGCAATTTGATGCATCAGAAAGCTAGTGTGAACAAATCAAAAGTCGGTAGGTAAGTGGTAAACAGAAGCTATGCAGTATGGGTGCTCATCTGCATCTAAATTCAGTCTCTATAGTGCAGTATGATTTTATTCTCGGTGGGACCCCACAAGCCATGAAATTCTGATGAGCTGTATGCTAGCTCACTAGGTACAAACATACAACTGGCAGTCTTCAAACTCCATGTGCTTCTCTGAATCCTTGCAAATTTGATCTTTCCCCTGTTAAAAGTAACTAATTTTATGCCCTGATATTAGTGTATTCATTTTCCCTGTTTTGAGAGAGTTTAAGGAAACTATTTCTCTGGTATGTGCACTCACACGCATGCACACATGCACATACATATGCATACACACAATTTCCAAGTATTTATTCTAAATTATATTATGTTTTACCAATTCTCTGTGATAGCCAAACGTGAGATTGTCTTATCAAAGTGACTTGTCTGTTGCTTTCAGGCCCTACAGAACCTTGGGCTAATTAGTAACAAGGTGTTGCTACACATGGCCTTGTTAGAACTCTAGTGGCTTTGGAAAAGGAATTAAGTGAAGGCTTTGAGATTTTAATATTTTGCCCTATGACTTACATTTTTACTGTCATCTTTTTACATATTTTTTTAAAAAAATATTAAGTGATAAGTTGACTTAAATCAAGATATAGTTAGGCATAACACATACCTGTTATCCCAGCACAAGTGAGGCTGGCACAGGAGGATTACTGTAAGTTTGAGACTAGTCTGGGCAACTACAACCCTAATATTAAATATGTAATGCAATTTAGTGTGATTGATTTGACTTGTTCTTTCTTTAAAGTAATTTTAGTTGGATTTTCAGAGAGGTATGTAAATAAACTATCTAAATATTACAAGAAAAATTTATATGAGAGACAGATTCACAGTTCCTGCCCCTTCTGCTTTTATCTTTTGTCCTTAGCTTCTTTTTTTCTACAGTAATCTGGATGCGATTTGATCACAATGACTCTGTAACTGAGTCTGTGAAAGTTTCATAGAATGCCTTGGACAGCAGGTAGTTCAGCAGAGCTTAAGTTCTGAGAGCATCTTTAGCGCATACACCAGGTCGTGCTAAAAAGTGCAAATAATTTAAGGAATGACTTTGTTCCTTAGGTTTTACAGATATAGATGCTGTCCAGATGGTTCAGTTGTCCACCTTGGGAGAGGGATAATGTAAGGATATGGTAATTTCCAAATATAATTAGTGTTTGGGGCTCGGGGGGGGGGGGGGGGGGAAACTGTACCATGTCGTCTCTAGAAAAAAAAAATGAGGAGACAATAAGAAAAACTGTTATTGTCTCATTATCCCTGACTGCTTTTATGGGCTGGCTGGAGAGATGGCTCAGCCATTAAGAGTACTGACTGCTCTTCCAGAGGTCCTGAGGTCAATTCCCAGCAACCATATGGTGGCTCACAACCATCTGTAATGGGCATCCAATGCCACCTTCTGATGTGTCTGAAAACAGCGACAGTATACTCACATCCATGAAATAAATAAATAAATCTTTTTGTTTGTTTGTTTGCTTGTTTTTTTTTTTGAGACAGGGTTTCTCTGTATAGCCCTGGCTGTCCTGGAACTCACTCTGTAGACCAGGCTGGCCTCAAACTCAGAAATCCGCCTGCCTCTGCCTCCCAAGATATATCTTTAAAAATGAAAATGGATGATTCAGAACTACCAACCACAGAGCAGCAGTTTGTGGATGGAGGGAGGGCAGGAGGCAAGTATTTAATACATTTGGCTAGTAATATAAGTACTTCTTAGTTAGCCAAAGTTCTGGAGGTGTTACATTCACAGGGCTTTAGGGCCTTGTAGTCACCTGAACCCACCAATATTAAAGGCTCTCCCCCAACCATTCTTCTGCCAGGGTCCAGTGGGTAGGTTGAGTCACTTGGGGAAGAACTTGGGAACAAGGTAGTGGCACATGAGCATGTGTGCTTTTTTTAAAAAAAAATTACTTATTTTATTTATATAAGTCCACTGTAGCTGTCTTCAGACACACACTAGAAGAGGGCATCAGATCCCATTACAGATGGCTGCTGGGAATTGAACTCAGGACCTCTGGAAGAGCAGTCGGTGCTCGTAACCACTGAGCCATCTCTCCAGCCAGCCCATCAAAGCAGTCAGGGATAATGAGTCCTGGGTACCTGTAGAGGAGCTCTCCACATACAACAAGGAGAAATTCAACATTGCTTATGCGCCTCCCTTCACTTCCTTCATGTCTTCATGGTACTCACAACAAAAGGTCCTGGCGCAAGGAAAGCAAATCTGCCCCCACACATTCATCTCATATGCAGGGATGGGTCACTCTTAGAAAGCCCACATTCAAGTTCAGTCTTAAGCCATACTGACATTGTTTTAAATTTGGATGTCAAGGATCAGTTCCCTTTGTTTACTGCATCTACCTAGAGTCATCTTTCTATCCCCATTCTTGGAACTCGCTTCTTAGAAGTAAAGAGTGTTAGGTAAAAGCAGAGAGGGAAATCCACGTTTGAAAGGCTTTTTGCTGCAGATGGGTTGCTGTATATATGGGAATGTGGGCCTCCACAGGCCCAGGGCTAAGGGCAGACTCACACAGAAGCCTACTTAAAACAAGGTGTTCAACAGGAGCAATGGATCATACCAAGGTCAGAGGAAACCAGCCTAAGGGCCTCTGGTGTAGCATCACTGACGCAATGGAAAAGGCCTCACAGAGCCAGAGTGAATCAGTGAATTACTTATGTATCTCTGTCTGATCAACAGAGAATACAAGTGCCAAATCAAGTGGAGTGCTGGATCTAGGAAGTCTCCAACCGCCTTTGAGACAGGAGCTTCAGAAACAGAGAAGCTACTGGCTTTCCCAATACAGAATCAGAAGCTCAGATCTTCCAATGAACTGTCCCTCCTGCAAACCTTTGTTTGCATGGTGCTGCCAGACTATAAAAATGACCCCCAAGCAGAGGCCAGTTTGCTATTCTTAATAATAAATGGGAGAGTGCTGAGTCCTTCTGTGGGCCTTAATTCTTTTGCCAACACATCACATGTAGGTGGTAATAAATGACTTAGTAATCTAAAGGGCTAGCGACATTGAGATGTAGAATGTTTTAGTTCTTTGGACTTCCTGAGCACAGCTTGAGCCATGCTCGCCTTCTTACTGTGTAAGATCCTAGAGCAGGAATCCTTCCTTCCTGAGCTTTGCTGAATTGTCACACTAGTCTCTCTTCTGGATCACTTCCCTTTCTCTGGGCCGTCTTTACTCAACACAACCAGGTTCTTAGTGTATGTTAGGAAGTGTGACTTCTGTAAATGCTTCTTTAAACGAGTATCACATTTTAGTATGTGTGGGGTGTGTGTGTGTGTGTGTGTGAGTGTGTGTGACGTGTCCACTACAGCACCCCGTGAAAGTCAGATGACAGTTTGCTCTCTCCTACCATGTGGTATCCAGGGACTGAAATCAGGTCATCGGGTTGGTGGCAAATACCTTTACCTGTCTCAGGAGTTTCCCTGTCTAATTACATTAGGGCAGCAGGAGGCCTGTGATAGGACAGGGAAAAGGGAGGCAGAGCTAAGAGTTGCAGAGACAGGGAGCATCTCAGGGGAGAAGAAGGAAGGCCAAAATGGAGGTCGACATGAACCAGCATGGTTTTAACCAGCCACAGGTAGTTATGATATCAAAAGGTTAATAATTGGGATAAAGCTTTTATCATTATCAATTGGTTCTGAAATTATTGTATTGGCATCTTATAAATTGAGAATTTATTGATACATAAATCTGATTGGTTATAAGCTTCAAGAGTTTTGTTTCTACCAGGTAGATGGGTGTTGTGTTGGCTGACCGTGGGGTAGGCAGTCGTTCATTGGATGGCAACGAGAGGAACTTGGGAGCTCCGGCCCTGCCGGAGGGTTGGCGGGTAGAGACAGAGAGAGGCCCAGAGTTGCTGGCACATGTGCAGGAATGTGCCAGTTCTTTTTAAATATTCCATGCAATATTTACCTGCTAAGGAATCTCACTGACCCTTTCTATAAGTTCTTAAGTATGTTAATTTGATGTATCATATATATCGAGACACATTTCCTAGATATTTTGCCAAACATTTTTCTGTATGTTCATATAAGCATAGTTGCACATGAAACAGATTTGTATCGGTGGACATTCTGCCTTCCCAGATTTGCATAGACCTAAGCCAATACTTGAAAACTCAAATAGATTAATGGATGAGCTCCCTGAGTCTTTGTGGCTGGGCATGGTGGTGCATACCTTTACTCCAGGCACTTGGGAGGGAGAGGCAAGCAGATCTCTGTGAGTTCAAGATCAGCCTGGTCTACAAAGCAAGTCCAGGATACCCAGAGCTACTTTAAACCTATTCTACTTTTAAATGTATAGTCTGAGAAAAGAGATAGAGCAGCATTCTGCACCCCCCAGACCGATGCCTGTTGACACTTGCATCAGAAAAAAAAACAAACCGCATCATTGTTTGATCCTCTGTCCTTAGGAACTTTGGACTATTGGCACTTGGCTCCAGTCTGACACGTGTTACATGTCACTTCCTGTTTAGAAACAAGTAACAATCTAATATGGAAACAGGGAGATCTACACACATGTCACTGAACAGTTAATACATTCTCATCCTTCCACCTTTCACAGAAAAAGGACAAGAGGAGAAGATGAGGAACACAAATCTGAAATTACTCTTGTTGTGAAATAAACCAAGCAGATCCTATTTAAGATGACTGGTGGAGGACACCCCTATAGCTGTGGTCAGACTCTGCCTCCGGCTTGGTGCCTGTAGTGTTTCCCTCTTGCAAATTTGGATGTAAACTTGCAGTCATGAAATTAAATTTTGAGCTGAAGAGATGGTTTAGTGTGTAAAAGCGCTTGCCCCAAAACCTAATTTTGATCCTTGGGACCCACGAAGTAGAAGGAGAGAACGGACTGGCAAAAGGTTGCTTCTGACCTCTGCAAGTGCTCTGATGCATACACGCACGTGTGCATATGTACATTTATTAATTAACTAATTAAATGTAATTTAAATGTGTAATGAAATTTCATTTCCAGGAGTAAATGAGGGTTGATGACAGTCATCTGGCACTATTCATATCCTAGCAACAAAATTTAATTCAAGGTAATTTAAAGGGTCAGTCATTGTAATGAACATAATTTATCTCACTGCAGCTGTAGGACACACATATCATGAGAGGATTGGAAAGGAGGAAAGAGAAGGGGTGATTATGTAAATATTGTATTATTATCTTACATGGGCTAGCAGTAGAGTATATCCACTAGATGGCGCTCGTGTACTTACTAGCAGTTCTCAAATATTTACCAATATATGTAACTATTTTCTCTGGTTGCCAATGGACCTGTGAATCTGCAATTTACTGACAGGTCCGTACTAGCATAGCAAAGAGGATGGCTTATGGAGTCTCAGTGGCAGGCTTTGAAACTTGGGTTTTCCAATCGAGAACTAGGGCAATATTTATTTGAATTTCCTGACCCTAGGCTTCCTGATCCATCAGAACGGTTAGAGATAGAACCGATCTCTTAGAGCTGTAGCCGCCTTAAAATTCAAATTAATTTAAAACACAAACATGGAATAATTATAAATATATTATCAGGAGTACTGTTGTAATACAAGTGTTCACTGATTTTTCTCTGTGAACCATAGAATACATGACTATCTTAAAAAACAATGATGATGGCGATTCTCTCTCTTGTAGTGCATCCTGTCAAATCCTAAGCTCTGAAAAATTGCAGGGTACTGAATGGGTGAGGTGAGGCTGGTTTTTACACTTTGTTTCAGACTTTATACTTCACTCGGAAGTTAGGTGGGACCCATTACAAAAGGCACGAAGGCAGAGGTCAGATAGCAAAACAAGATTTGTACTTGACATTATCACTGTAAAAGGAGAGGAGGCACTGGAAATGAAAGATGGGTCTGGAGTCAAGTAAACAGGAACACGGGTCAATAAAAGATTGCCTCATTTCTAATCTAAGGATAAATCTTTGGAAATGCTAGAATTATTCATATGTACAACTCTAATGATAACAACTTGAACCTCGCAAATGTTTTCTTCTTATGGGATAAAAAGTCTTGGGACTATAACACGTTCAATCTAAAACTGTGCGCATAGCTTCCCTGGCTTATACACAGTGTATATTGTAAAGTAACCCTGAGGGCTCCTTCCTAAGTTTTAAGCATTCCGTCCTACAAAGAAGTCTGGGAACTTCCGCAACCACAAGGAAAAGTTGGGCTACTTTTCACAGAACACATCAAGAAGGACCGTCGTTCCTCAGAGAGCCAGGCTGATGAAACCCACCTAATGTGGTGGGTTTCCCAGAACTGCGGGAGCTTTGAAGTGTCTGACTTGAGAGATACTGAAGTACATTTTGGTTTCCTTTATCATCCCGAGCCAGAATGGGTGAGGCTGCCGGGGGAGGGGGAGGCAGGGCGCGGGGGGGGGGGGGGGGGGGCGCGGGGGGGGGGGGGGGGGGCCGGGGGGGGGGGGGCTGGGTGGGAGGCTCAGGTAGCTGGATCCAGGGAAGAGGAGAGCAGTCGTAGTTGGGCCTAACAACGTCCTTTACATACTTATATCTTGAATGCTTCCCCCCAGCTAATGAGGATGCTCTCAGAGCCTGTGGAACCTTTGAGAGGTGGGGCCTAGCTGGAAGAAACACATTGCTAGGGATAGCCCTTGAAAGCAATAGTCAGCCCTTTGTCCTTCCATGCTGTCTGTTTCCTGGCCCGCTGCCCCGCTACCCCGTGAACTGCACTACCTCATGAGCCCTGGCCTCCACGAACTGAGCTGCCCCAGACTTCCCTGCCATGATGGACCGAAACCCTGTAAAGCAACAAACCCAAATAGATCTGCTCTCCTGTAAGCTGTCAGGTATTGTGGTCCCAATGATGTGTGATTAACCAATACAGGTGATTGGCACCAAAGAAGTATGGTCCCTGCTATGACTAATCTTGATCATCTGGCTAAGTCTTCGAAACTGGCGTTTGGGATGAATTTGGAAAAACTTGGAGACGTGGGCTCGAGAAGCCATAGAATGACTTAAGTGGAATTTGGTGGCCATTCCACTTGGCATTCAGAAAACCAAAATGCTGAAAGAAAATGGAGATAGATCAGATAAGCTCCCTGTTGGGATGAACAGAGCTCCACACTAGCTAGTCATGTTACCATCTGGCAATGAATGGGTTGTCGTTCGCGCCGGCAGGAAAAACACGGACAGCACGATCCTTCCGC
>JADRCD010097231.1:0-20113 GCA_019843815.1 Montemys delectorum | reverse complement strand
CTTCCCACCCCACCCCCCCCTTCACCTCTTCTTTCCACAATTTACATTAGCCAGCCCCCCCCCACACCCCCCCCCCCCCCACCCCCCACCCCCCCACACCCTCACCCCCCCACACCCCCACTCCCCCACACCCACACTCCCCACAGTGGGCTCTCTAGCCGAGTCTGATCAGTATTGAGGCAACCTGCCCTGTATCTCATCTTCATGCCCCACCCATCTCTTCTTTCCACAATTTACATTAGCCAGACTAAAACAACAACAAAAAAAAATGCATGTGTGTGTGTGTGTGTGTTGTATGTGTGTGTGTCTACATGTTCACATGTGTGTGCATACATGTGGCACCAGAGATCTATGCTGTATCTTTCTCTCCACATTATTTTTTTTTTTTTACATTCATCTGTAATTTACGTACGCATGCACGTACCACAACGTGATCTTGGAAATCAAAGACAATCTCCTTGTAATGTGTTTCAGGGATCAAGCCTGTGTCGTGAGGCTTAATAGCAACCATCGTTCCTGCTGAGAATCTCACTCGCCTGCTTTATAAAGTTTTTGAGATAAGGTCTTGAGCTGGGAGAGCACGTGTACGAATAAATTCCCCGGCCAGCAAGCCCAAGCGTCTTCCAGCTTCCGCCTTGTGAGCACTGATAGAGGTGCCCAGTGCCCAGCTTTTACCCAGTGAGAGCTGGGCATGCGAACTCAGGTCTGTATGCTTACACAGTAGACACTTTCCAACCAGACCGTCTCCCCAGTCCCCAAAAGCAGTGTGCTTTCAAGTGCATAGTTTTAAAAGATTTTTGTTGTTGTTGTTGTTATTGAATATTAAGTTCAATAGCAAACTTTCCCCCCCTTTCTCTCAAAATAAACACAAAGGTTTTTAGTGACTCAGCTTTCCCTTTGCAGAGGTCATATTCTCTCTATAGGAACACGATCTGTTTGCTGTATTAAATACTACATTATTAACGTATTAGATGTCTTATTTTTTCCCCTAGTGGCGTGAAGAGGAAGACGTGCATCATAGGCCTGGTCCTTGGGGCTGGGAGGAGTTGAGTTGGCAGTGAATGTAAAGCTTTGTCTGAGACGACATGGCAAGGGGTTAAGTATTAATCTAGAAAAGCGAGTTCCTGCCATCTCATCAAGTCTAAGGGTCAAATCCAGAGCCTGAAATAGAAGATGACATCACAGATGAGGAACTCAGTCCTTTCAGTCCAGTGGTTACAGCAGGTATGAGGTAAAAGGGTTCTGTACTGCTATGTGCTGTCAGAGTCTCAGGGATCATGTCCAGTGAACATGGATGACATGGCAGCCACAGCTCAGGAGAATCCATGTGCTCCGAGATAAGATGTGTTTAATTCTTTAGGCGGCAGTATTTATGGAGAGCATTAGAGATTTGTTAAGATCTGCATGTGATCGGCCACTTCAGCAGCTTTCCTAAAGAGAGGAAATGAAGGTGTGTAGGTGGACATTTAAAATTCACTAAAATTACAGACACAGAGGTTACCTGAGACTCTCTTGCCACCAAATACTATATCCAACCCAGTCATTTAGAAACACAAATAGTCTGTCATTCAAAAGAAAAATTTAGGCTGTCTGCTCATTCACTCTGTCTCTGTATGTGTGGGTCTCTCTCTCTCTGCATCTCTATCTCTCGGTCTCTGTCACTCTGTCTCTATCTCCATTTCTCTATCTTTCTTCCTCCTTCCCCTTCTCTCCCCTGTTCCTCTCTTTCTTCTTCCCGGTCTCCCTCTCCTCTCCTCTCTCCCTATCTCTCTGTCAGAACCTGGACCGCTCCTTGGAGATAATGAGTCATTGGTTCCTCAGTCTTCACCTGGGACAAAGGCTATACTATCTCTTGCCTCAGGGGCTGAAAGCTTCTGAGCTTTCAGGCAGAAGTGACCACATACTCAAAGCACACAAGTCATGGACTACAGAGAGTAGTCTCCAGCCTGGAAACCCACTGGAACAACAGAGAGCAGATGCGTGGGCACAGACACCAGAGGCCCTATAAAGACATCTCAGAATCTCTGACCGTCTTCTGCAAACGCCTAGCTGCGCATGAGTGTCTACCCTCTGGGAAAACTGCTTGGGGTCATTCTCCAATCACCTTCAGTTCATTAAACTAAAGAAACCCATAGCCTGGCAGTGGTGGTGTACCCCTGTAATCCCAGCACTTAGGCAGCAGAGCCAGATGGATCTCTGAGTTCAAGCCCAGCCTGGTCTACAGAGCCAGTTCCAGGACAGCCAGAGCTACACAGAGAAAAACTTATCTAGAAAAACAAAACAAAACAAAACAAAAAACAAAACCAACACACCCACCAACAAAAGAAGCCTATCCACTCTCATCTTATTTCCTGTTCAAGGATACATATGTTTAAGAAGCTGAGAGAGAAAAAGAGAAAAGTCTCAAAGTATGAGCTTGGTGAAGAGTTCAAGGGACTCCAGCCCCCTGCTCTTTTTTTTTTTTTTTTTTTTTGAAATGAGAGTCCCACTGTGTTACCCAGAATGGACTTGAATTCCTAGGCTCGAGCAATGTTCAAGAGTCCAAAGAGTCTCTGCCCAGAGCACCAAACAGAATTATCATCCACTATGACATTATTATTTGCCAACGTTGCGACAAGAAGTTTATATCAGTTAAATGGTGGCTGGCAGTGAAGAAAACTAGAGAAAATTCTTTTATCTGGTAAGTTTTCTGAAAGCAGAATCGAGAAGTCTTCGTTTCAAATGCATAGGAGCAAAAGTGTGTCACGCTTACTATCTCTATACGAAGGCATACTGGAAATTCTTGCCGTAAAACTGTGGCAAGTACATGAGATGACCTGTATGTTACCAGGTTTGATTCAATCTTTCTGTGGCGCACACATATCAAAATATCACTTGGTCCCCCATACAGACATACATATTTATCATCTGTCAGCTAAAAAATGTGAAAAGTGTAGTGATGTAATATGACATCAGCATCTCCTGATCCTTCTCCTGCGTGTTGATGAGTGTTGACAGAATGTAACTACTTCAGCAGAGCCCAGTGTTATTTCCTCCCTCTCTCTGATGTACCAGTTCACGGTGATGCTAAGGATGGATAGATAGTTATTTCTTACTGGACTGCCAGAACTCACCACACGGGGCAGTGAATGAGCATTCCCATGAGTTAAGCCTAGTCTCTGCATCACTTTTTTGAGAAGCTACGCATTACAAACTTCTCCCAATAGAGCCATTTTGACCTTTTCTTTTTTTTTTTCCTGAGGCCAAAACAAAACAAAAAACAAAACAGGCCACAGCAACCATTTCTCCTGGCAGGAGGTGTTTACGGCCTCTGTTTCTGGGAAATAAAGGATCCCACAGGCTTAGGAGGGGGGCATGAGCCTAAGTCGGAAGAGGACAGTAAAGAGGATAAAGGGTTTAGGGTGAGGTGATAAAGACAACCAGATGGCCTGGAGAAGGCTAAACAAGAGGATGATGGCCTCAGCCCTCAGTGCCCTCAAAGACTACAGGCGGAATTCTGGTTCATTTAACTGAGCTTAAGATGCGACCAGAATTATAAACATAAATATAGAAGTTTGAGAGGAAAAGTCTCACAGAAACTGTCATAGAAACAAACCTAGGAAGAGAGGCTGGCTCAGTGGTTAAGAACACTTATTGCTCTTCTAGAGTGTTAGGGTCCAAGAATCGCCAGAGAATGATACCCCAGACTCAAATAGTGGTCAAAGCAAAGAGCGGTTATTTAGCTGAATTTCCTGCATGCAGAGGTCTCCCCATTGGGGAATGGAGATCCCCTAGTGGGCTCTCAGGCCCAGCTTTTATTGTCAGGGGAATTCCAGGGAGGGTTACATGCCCTTTTACCTTGATTGGTTAGCTCTGTCTCTAGGGGTCTGACTAATTCTATAATTGGTCAGGTTCTGAAGACTTCCCTCGGGGGTCACTTATTCATTCTACCTACCTATTCTTACTTCAGGCCAGATGACAAGGTGTCCTCGGATTGGCTGCCCGTCCGAGGCTGTGATTGGCTGACCACAGATTCCAGGATCCCAGTTCTCATTGCTGGGAAACAGAAATTTAGGCCTTAGTCTCTCAAACTGCCAGTGTCCAGTGTGTCATGGAGTCAGCCTGGCTCTGGCTAACTCAGCTCCCACATGGTGACTTAAAATGATTTGTAAGGCCAGATCCAGGATTTTCAAATGCCTCCTTCTGGACTATGTAAACATTGCGTGCTTTGGTTGGTGCACCTACTTACATGCAGACACACACACATACATACATACATACATACATACATACATGTAAAACTATAAATAAAATTTTAAACAAACAAATATCAACAGCTACCAGTTGTGTTATAACAGAGGATGCTGCAGGCCGTGTGGTAAGATGCATCTTCTTCCAGTTCACCTCACTGACAGCTCTTCTCTTACACCTAAAACATCTTCAGTGGTGTTTTATAAACCCCACAGCCTCGTCTTAGGTAAATTAAAGAAAGCAAAACATGGGACAGATGGCAGGAAAGACTGCAACCAAAGACTCAGACATTCCCAGAATTCCCTGCAGCACTCATGAGGTTTTTATACGGTCTCCTTCTGCTTCTGTGGCCTTTACTGCTTGGGGTCCTCCTGTAAATAAAGCCATAAAGTATTTGTCCTTTCAGTGACTGTATTACTTCACTTAGCATAATGCCCTGAGGTGTTACCCAGAGGCTACAGCCTCCTTCCTTAAGGCTGAATAGCCACAGCTATATGTGTATGCCGATGCGCACTCTGTTCTATGACTTAGAGTTGCACATTAATAACCTCCACGCATCAGCCATTTCTGTAACAACATTACCTAAACGGTTGCACTGAGGGTAAGTTGGGAAGCTCAGCTCTGTTCTGTCTCATAAAGATGCAGAAAAGGGGCAAGAGAGAACATTCACTCTGTAAAGCATGTGCACAAACAGGAGGACCCAAGTTTTCTTTCACATACAAAGGTTGGACGTGTTGGCACGCACTTAAAATCCTAGAGATAGGGTGGGAGAGATAGGAAGTTCTCTAGGGCTCTATTCACTTGAGCATAGATGAAGCATCAGACTCCAAACCAATGAGAGATCCTATCTCAAAAACGTGGTCAGATCTATGGCTCAACCATTAAGAGCATTTGCTGCTCTTACAGAGGGTCCAGTTTCAAGTCCTAGCACACATATAGCAGTTTACAATTCTCTATAACTCAAGTTCCAGGGGATCTGATGCCCTCTTCTGGTGCTCATGGTACACATGCATGCATGCAAGCAAAACCACTCAGCACATATAATAAAAGACTTTTTAAAAATAAGACCAAAAAAAAAAAAAAAAAAAAAAACCAACACAAACAAGACAAGATAGACAGTTGTTCTTAGGGACAACACTTTAAGGTTGACCTCTTCTAAATATTTATACAAATACGCAACATGCTGTGATCATAAAAAGAGAAAGAGCTTTAAGAATATGTTCTGGAGGGGTGTGGGGGAAGGGGGTGCCTCAACAGGCCCATGCCAAGGCATCCCTTCCACCTGAGAGACTAGACACATACCAGTGTAGTATAGAATAGAGTTTATTCAGGGGATGGGAGGGGAGTTAAGAGGGTAACAGAGGCAGAGGAAGGCCGAGAGAAGGAGAAAGTAGAGAAGTGGGGGGATGGCCATGACCACGTGGAGAGAGGGGAGAAGGGGGGAAGTAGGAAGAGAGGCAAGAAAACAAGAGGGTAAGAGAGAGAGGAGGGGGCCAAGCAACCCCTTTTATAGGGCCAGGCCTACCTGGCTGTTGCCAGGTAACTATAGGGAGGAGCATACCTGGCTGGGGCCAGGAACTGTGGGGGTGGAGTTTAGACACAATACCAACACAGCACATACACAAAGATACCAGAAATATTTGCTTATGCAGATGATTAGAACATTGTCATGGGGGCTGGTGAGATGGCTCAGTGGATAAGAGCACCGACTGCTCTTCTGAAGGTCCTGAGTTCCGATCCCAGCAACCACATGGTGGCTCACAACCACTCGGAATGAGATCTGACGCCCTCTTCTGGTGCGTCTGAAGACAGCTACAGTGTACTTACGTATAATAATAAATACATCTTTAAAAAAAAAAAGAACATTGTTATGAGTTTAATAAAAATTTTGTAATGGGTTTTTATTAAAACCCTAGGGTTGCATCCCAGGGGTAGGGCACTTGCCTTACATGCACAAGGCTCTGGACGCCATGCTCAGCAACAGCTACCACCACTGTAAGAGAAGGTAAGGAAGAAGAGGAGATCCATAACCCACTACAGTCTCCTACATCTGCTCCTGCCTTGACCCTCACATTCCCCAGGTCTGTACTTTAGCATCAGCTCCCACAGTCAAACTATTAGTGCACTGGCCTCCTTTTTGGGTGGCACCGGTGTCTGTGGACTGCCCACTGTCCTCAGTTTATTCAGGTTACCAGTTAAGGGGTAATGCCTCATACCAACTTTCCCAAAATGACCTGGGTAGTAGTTGTCAAAATTGATCCTGTGGCAGAGCGTGCGGCCAGCAGTACCCAGCCTCCTGGGAGCATCTGGTATTCACCAAGGCTGCCCTGGCCATAGATTATGTGGCCTCAAAGTTTCCAGATCTTCTTCAGTCTAGTTGAGATGGGGCCACTTAAAGCAGAGAGTGATTTCATGTTCATGGCAGCTACTGTATAGCAAAACATTTGGGGGCAGGCAAGATGGTTCAGAGGGTAGCTCTACAGCCCAACGAACCCAGAAACCTGAGTTCAATCCTCGGGACCCATATGGTAGGAAAAGAGGACTGACTGACTCCTAAAAGCTGCCTTTTGACTACTTGAAAACACACACACACACACACACACACACACACACACACACACACGCACAATCAATAAATCAATGCAGTGCAATAATAAAAATTTTCGGTCCCAAATTCATGCACATTCAGGCAACACTAAATATACTTAGTGAGGGAGAGGGAGGAGAGCGAGAGAGCGAGAACATGAAGGTGGGAGGTGAAAGTGGTAAAGCAGATAGAAGAGGAACTGAACGAACAGGAAAGGGGAGTAGATTTGATCCAAACATATTATTCATATATACATAGTACATACATACATACATTTATTTTTAACTCCTTGGTGTGTCGGTCTTCTCTGATGGGCTTTGACTCCTTGCTCATCTGTTCTACTTTTCAGGAAGCTCATTATGTCATTTTCAAATAGACATGTTTGTTTCTCACGTGTATGCTTCATACGCTGTCACATTGCTTCCAGAGCATGGGGATTGAGGCGTGTGCCACCATGCCCATGGATTGTGTTTGTTTTTTGAGACAGGTTCTTAGGTTGCCCGGCCTGGCCTTCAACTTGACACTTAATGGATGATGATAATTATTATTAGTAGTAGTAGTAGTCATAATTATTACCTTGAGCTCCTGATCTAGAGTCTCCTGCTCACCTGTAAAGGGCACAGGTGCTCACAGATAAGCACTGGAGAAACCAAGAACTTCACTCACGCAGGGTTGCCTCCTCAGTGGAGGAGATGTGGACCTGGTGGTTTCCACTCGGAAGGCTGAGGGTGGATGTTGCTAATGACCTAGTGACCTTTGCTACGTAGGGCCAGGCCCCACCCAAATCTCCCCAGAATGTTTATCCCACACTCTCCCTCCCTAGACCTTTATCTTTAGATTTGTCTCTTGGCCAATAGGACCCATCCTTGGGGGAGATATCACAAGTACT
Source organism: Montemys delectorum (assembly GCA_019843815.1). Taxonomy (NCBI): domain Eukaryota; kingdom Metazoa; phylum Chordata; class Mammalia; order Rodentia; family Muridae; genus Montemys; species Montemys delectorum. The sequence goes on along the minus strand of JADRCD010097231.1, from coordinate 12,407 downwards.
TTATAGCCTGGTGACTTCTACACTGTCTTGGTCAGAGATCACACTAAATCCTAGGCCCTTAAACTATAGAGCCCATCTTCATGGTTAGAGGTCACGTGCACTTTGCAAAAGAGTTTCAATGCATTCACCCTTTAAGCTTTAGTATGCACATGGGATTGGGATAATTATTACCAGAAAACTTTTTTCCGAAATTGTACTGTACTTAAAGATGTCTAAAATAAACTTCCTGGTGTCAGACTCCAGAAGTTTGAGCCAACAACAGCTGACTAAGTCATACTGAACGGAGTTTCTTTCTTGTCTCATGCAATTAGTTTCCCTGCTGGCCCTGACATTTGCAGGGACGATCGCCTCCCATCCCCATCCCCCACATTACCTCCTCATTTCTGGAATTACAGGCATGGTCCATCACAGCCAGATTCCAACCTTTTCTAATCTATCTGTTGAAATGATCGTGTATCTAAAGGGTACAGTGAATTTTATTTATAGACTTTCTAAGATTGATAGTAAACCATTTCTACAAACCTATAATAAATCCTATTTGGTCACAATAAGTCATTCACTGAATTCCTGATATTTAAGACTTTGTGCTTTCATTCATATGAAAGAATGGTGTGTAATAATCTTTTTGGGTGCTATTCTGTGTAGTTTGAGGATTCTGATTTCATCAGGTTGTAAACTGATCCAGAGAGTTATTTTTCTTTTCTGGGCTAAGTCATAGTTATTTCTCTGTCTCAATTTTAGAGTATAAACTGTATGAAGATAAGAACTGTGTCTGTCTCATTAATTGATTTCCAAGCTGTAAGACTTGACAGAAAGTAAAGAATATAGGATAAACTGGGGTGGCCAGGTCTGGAATCCCAGAAGTCAGAGGCATCATGAGTCATGTTGGCATACATTGAAGATTTCAGGGCAGACAGGGCTAATGAGACTCTACCTCTCTATCTGACCCCTCCTCTATCAAATTTTAGATAAACAGAGCTCTCTCTACTTCAACCTTTCAAAGCTTCTTATTGGTAATTATTGTATTTCTTTCTTGTCTCCCTTGCTAAAGTATTGTATGTTTCACTAGGGCTTAACAGGAAGAATCTAAAGGATAGTTGTTGAATAAATTAAAGAAAATTTCAAGTGACTTGAAAGAGGAATGTGCCACCGTATTTTAGGTGAACAGGACCAGGCCTACAGCAGTTTTCTCAGTGACAGGCCCTGTACTGTGCTCACTAACTTTTGCTTGCTCATTCCAGCTCAAGTGAATTCTGGGAGCCTGCAGTCCTGGTTCCTCCTGTCTGCCTCCCTCTACCTCTGTAAAACTCACCTTCCTATTTCTCATTCCTTCCGGGCCTAAGCTTTCAGCCAGCAAGTCACATAAACTGATTCTCATTAACATAGAGCAGCAATTAGAGGAGCCCAAAGCAGCACACGCAGACAATAAGTGTGAATTTTTTTTTTTTATAAACAAAATATCATGCTTTTCCTGATTATTAAGCTACATGGTTACAATAGAAAATTAAGCACCAGAATCCACAAGGAAAATAAAAAGCACATACAAAACCCAGATAAATCATAACATCTTTATTTTAATAGGGCATAGCAATCAAGCCTACCACCTGAGCCTGAGTCCTGCCTCTTCACTGTTTGCTTGTTTGGCCTTAGGGAGGTTATTTAATCTCTCACTGTCTCAGCTCTACCACTTGAGAGACAAGGATAGGGATGGTAGTCATTAGTTCTGTATAGATTTCATTAGTTAGTATAGGTGCTTAACGCAGTCCCTGACCATGGTAAGGCCTCTGTGTTCTCTATTATTATTTTGACCAATAGTCTTCCAAGCAGTTAAGACAGACCAACCAGTGGGCAGAAAAGGGGTGGAAACAAGACTGGAGAGATGGCTGTTATTCCATCTAGATACACTTCACTTTCTATGTATACAAAGGACTCCTTTGAGGGACCTGGAAAGATGGCACAGCAGATAAGAGCGCTGACTGCTCTTCCAGAGGACCCGGGTTTGATTCCTGACACCCACATGCTGGCTCATGACTACCTGTAACTCTACTTCCAGGGTATCCTATGCTCTCTTGTGGGCCTCCACAGGCACCAGGTACACACTTGGTGCACAGACACATACGCAGGCAAAGCACTCATACACGTAAAATAATTTTAAAAATTAAAATTCTGGAATCGTTCTATACCTGCCCTTGCTTTTCTTTCTGCTGCACTGGATATGGAGCCCAGGGCCCCATTCACCCTGTGCAAGAGCTCTACCGACCGAGACCTCTAGGACCTAGTTATACCCTTATTTGCTCTTGTCACTTCAAAGTACATCATATGGATCTTTCCACAGTTTAGTCTTCAGCAGTATACTTGGAGACAAAAATTCCTAAACCCCACCTGACCACAGTCCCTACCACTCCCTATCGCCATCACACTCAGTTACTTGATAACCATTGAAAGGCATTTGAGACTTCTGTACTCTCAAACATGATTTGTAGTAATTGCATATTACTTCCCTTGCGTCATGACCGTTCCCTCCCCCTCTTCTTCCTCTCTCTATCTCCCTTTCTCCCTCCCCTCCCCCTATATTATTATGTGTTGTTGGGATTCAAACTCAGAGCCCGGACCATGCTAGGCAAGAGCTCCACACTCGGCTATTAACATACACCCCTAATCCTTTTCCTCTTCTTTTTTAAGATTTATTTTTATTTTTAATTGTATGTATGTCTGTGTGTCTACATGTGAGGATGTGCACATGAATGTAAATGCCCTCAAAGACCAGAAAAGGGCATTGGATCTTCTGGGGCTGAAGTTACTGGCCACTGTGAGCCACTTAGTGTGGGTGCTGAGAACCACACACTGGTCCTTTGAAAGATGAATAGCTGCGTTCCTGCCGAGCCATCCTCCAGCTCTCCCACCCCTCAGTCCTTATTCTAAGCCAATCTCTGTTGTTAGACATTTAAGTGGTCTAACTCACTCTCGTGCATGGAAGAAAAGTCTTTTTAAATTTTTACTTTATGTTTATAGGCGTCTTGCCTGCATGTATGTCTGTATATCACGTGTTGTATGTGTGGTGCCCAAGGAGTCCAGAAGAAGGGATCAAATCCCCTGAAACTGGAGTTAGATAGTTTTTTTTTCCTCTTTTCTTTTTTTTTAAGATTTATTTTTTTATTTTTATGTGTATGAGTACACTGTATCTGTACATATGGCCGTGAGCCATCTTGTGGCTGCTGGGAATTGAACTCTGGCCCTGATCGCTCAGGTGTAATACACTGTAGCTGTCTTCAGACGCACCAGAAGAGGGTGTCAGATCTCATTATGGATGGTTGTGAGCCACCATGTGGTTGCTGGGATCTGAACTCAGGACCTTCAGAAGAGCAGTCAGTGCTCTTACCGGCTGAGCCATCTCGCCAGCCCCTACAGATGGTTTTAAGTTGACATATAAGTACCCAAAACTGAACCCAGGACTTCTGCAAGAGCATCCAGTGCTCTTAACCACTGAGTCATTTCTCTAGCCCAGAATCTTAACCCCGTTCTTCAGGGATACCCACAATTACCCACATTTCCCTATGCTTCAAAGATGCTGTTGGTGGTGAGTAATTAGAGTAAGAGACAGAATATTTTTAGTCTCGGCTAACCTCTGTCATTGAAATCCAGAGTTAGCATGCGTCTAATTGCTTTTGTAGTTGTAACGGTAGGTGTCATCTGCTGTTCAATGCAGTGACCCTCACAAGATCAGCATCACTCAGTATTATACTGAGTAGAACTGAGGGTCGGATGGGTTCAAGAAGCTCATGTGACATTGGATATGGTGGGTCGTGCACAACTGCAATCCCACACCTGAGGAGGCAGAGATAGGATGATTGCGAATTTGAGGTTGGCCCAGGAAAAATAGTGAGATCCTATGAAGGGACGGAAGCAAGGGAGGGAGGGAGGGAGGAAGGGAAGGAAGGAGGAAGAAGGGAAGGAAGGAGGAAAGGAGAAGAGGAAGGGAAAGAGAAAAGAAAGGAAGAGGAAAATATTGTGTGAAGGTACATAACAATAAGCATAAAAGTCAAAATTCAAGCCCAGGATACTTTAAAGCTCAAATCTAGGTACCTCTAATAATTCTCTTTTGTTTAGCACTTTTATTTCATGTTTTGTTTTTTTGAGATTTCTAAAAAAATTTTATGTGTGCGAGTATTTTGTCTGCATATACGTATGTGCATCACACGTGTGCCCAGTGCTCGTGGAGCCCAAGAGAGGGCATTGGGTCCCCTGGTACTGGCGTTGCAGATGGTTGTAAGCTGCCATGTGGGTGGAGACCCACACCTTGGCCTTCTGTGAGAGCAGTAAAAGTTTTTAACAGCCGAGCCCTCTCCAGTGCCATGCTTAGCACTTTTAGTTTGTCATAAAGGCGTCCCAACGAGGGTGTGGCTACAGTGAAAGAGCATTGTAACCAATTCATGGATTATGCCAGGACAACAGTGCTCACCAGAGAGTGTGCAAATAATAAGACCCCAGGAGCCCGCTGTGTTCTCCGGAGGTTGGAACCAGCACCCTATCAGCTCTCAGAACTTAAAATCGCTCCTGTAAGCACTTTCAGCTAGATGTAGAGGAGAGTACTATAGATTTTCCGCTGGCTTAGCCTTCTCTGGCTGCAGCAGGAATGCCAGTTACAGAGCCATGACAGGCCCTCTGGCCGACTCCAGTACAGCCTCATTCAGCAAGTTTGTCCTTTTTCTGCTGTTGCTCCCAGCTGACAGAGCTACTTTTAAAAAGGAAGTCATTTCTGCAAACCCATTTGAAGCAAGCTCATCCCTCTCTGGCTGTTGGCAGATAGGACGCTGGCAGAATAATCTAGAAATCTCTTTTCCAATGCTAAGATAGAAGTGCCTGAGTTTTTAGTTGCTTTTGGAGTTGTTGTGCTAGTAAAAATATAAATATATTAGCGGGTGTTGATTTATCCAAAATAACATACTTTAGATATTGCAGTTTTTTTTTAATTTTATAACTGACAATGGATTTTTTAAAAATGTCAGTGCACTTTGCAGCACTAAAATTCATTGCATAATTAATTTAAGCAGCTTTCTTCATACATTACACTCTTGACAGCCTTTCTAGTACTTAAAGACTTTCTAATGAGCAACATAAATTGAGAATAGGGCCGGGCAGTGGTGGCGCACACCTTTAATCCCAGCACTTGGGAGGCAGAGGCAGGCGGATTTCTGAGTTCGAGGCCAGCCTGGTCTACAGAGTGAGTTCCAGGACAGCCAGGGCTACACAGAGAAACCCTGTCTCGAAACAAACAAACAAAAAACCCAAAAAACCTGAGTATAAGAAAACAGCAGACAATTGAATCAGACTAAGGGGTAGAGGGCGAGTACAGGATGGGGTCACGGATGCCCCAGCAAAGTAAGGACATTTGGAACACTTAGTGTCCTCTAGCATTGAGTTGTCAGTCTCTAGAAAAGAGAAAAACAATTTGACACCCCATCCCTAGAACACTCATCAGTACATGTCTCTGTGAGCCTCCTGTAGGTCACATCTTTTTTTTGCTTTTAGTTTTTTTTTTTTTTTTGAGCACATGGAAGAATGTTTTGTCTGCAAGCTATGTGTGTATGTGTGTGCATCATGTTGGTTGGTACCTAGAGAGGCCTGAGGAGGGTGTCAGGGTAGGAGACCTAGAATTAGAGGTGGTTGTTTGCTGCCGTGTGGATGCTAGGAACCAAACCAGGTCCTCTAGAAGATCAGCCAGTGCTCTTGACTGCTGAGCTAGCACTCAAGCCCCCATGAATCTCTGTTTTAACACAGGAAACCTTAACGTGAAGATTTGGGCCTCATTATACTGTTGGTTCAGTATTATTACTATTATTACTATTATTATTATTATATCATTATTAAGAAGATACAAAAGATCAAAATGCAGAAAAATTACTAATTGTAAAAAATGAGGCAGTCATTGCCATCCAGAACTGACAGTTGTAATAACATCTTTTTTTTTACTGTGACTGAAGTGGTCCCTGCTTTGTCCCATTCACGCAGATTCCACAGAACTGCTGGCCAATAGCAACAACAGCAGGCACTCTTGTTGCCTGACCTTCTGATGTCTTACACTCAAATATGGCATTTATGCTTTTAATAAGTAAGGCTGGAGAGATGGCTCAGAGGTTAGGGGTACATGCTTCAATTCCAGAGGACCTGAGTTTCTTTCCCAGAACCCATCTCAAGTAGGTCACAACTGCCTGTAGCTCTAGCTGTAGGGGATCCAACACCATCTTCTGGCCTCTGTGGATACTTGAATGTGTGTGCACACACATTCACAACTTAAAGGGAAGTTTCGTTATTGTTTGGGGGTTTGTTGTTGTTGTTGTTTTGTGGTTTTTTGGGGGAGAGGTGTTGGTTGGTTTGGGATTTTGTTTTCTGTTGTTTTTGTTTTGAGACAGGATGATCTCACTATGTAGCCCTGGTTGTCCTGGAAATAACTCCCTATGTAGACCAGGCTGGCCTCAAACTCCTAGAGATCTGCCTGCCTTTCTAGTGTTGGGATCAAAAGTATGTGCCACCACACCTGACAGGAAATGTTTTATATAAATGGTTCAGTGAGATGAGATGTCCTTATTCTGCTACAGTAGCTTTTATTGGGACAGAAGTTTAATTTCATCTTTGTAAAATTGCGTTACAATCTATTCTTGGTTTCTTTCTTTCTTCTTCTTCTTTTTTCCCCTTATTATAGTGAACATATTCCCCAATTTCAACCATACTTACAACATGGGATTGTCCCTGCTTGATTAATTAAAATTAGTTCAACAAATCTAGGTGTACATGTCATGTGCCTGGCAGTTTTCTTGATAGCTGTTATATATTAGGGCGCTGGCAATGGTTCAGAAGATAAGCTTGGGCCTGTTATTCATTGCAGAATATTAATCTTCATAAATAAAGTTGACTTGTTTTCTTTTCTTTGATGCTATACCTGTTTGTCTTCTTTTCAATGTTAGTTTAACTTTAAATAGATAAAAGCGTTTAATTGCTTTCTATGCTATACACATGTATACATAACAAATGAATTTATCTTTTTTGTTTTCCTTTTTTAAAAAAGATTTATTTATTTATTTCAAGTATGTGAGGACACTGTTGCTGTCTTCAGACACACTAGAAGAAGGCATTGGATCCCTATTACAGATGGTTGTGAGCCACCATGTGGTTGCTGGGAATTGAACTCAGGACCTCTGGAAGAGTAGTCAGTGCTCTTAACTGCTGAACCATCTCTTCAGCCCTTGTTTTCCTTTTTTGGGATAGGGTCCCATGTAGCCCAAACTAGCCTCCAACACATCATCTGTCTACATTTAATCTTGAACTTTCACTCTCCTGCCTCCACCCCCAAGTGCTGGGATTAGAGGTTTGTGACACCACCCCTGTTCTGTACAATGCTAGGGATCCACCCAGGGCTCCCTGCATGGAAAGCAAGCACTCTACCAACTGGGCTGCATCCCCAGAGAAGTGTATCTTCTTCTTCGAGGTTTTCTAAATTGTAACCATAAAGTCATTTAGAGCTGGAACCCTTCTCCTTACTTTAATAAATAATACTAGTTATTATTGTCATATTAGTAGCAGCAGCAGCAGCAGCAGTAAGCATTTAGCTGTGCTTCATGGCACATTCCTATAATCATAGAACTTGGAAGGTAAAGGGAGGAGGACCAGAGGCTCAAGGTCATCCACAGCTAAATGGTGAGCTTGAGGCCAGCCAGGGCTATCTGAGACCTTTTCTTTTAAAAGGTTTAAAATAGGGGCTGGAGAGGGAGTTTAGCCATTACTTACTATTCTTTCAAAGGATCTGAGTTTAGTTCCCAGCACCCACATCTTGGGGCTCAAAATTGCCTGTAACTCCAGTTCCAAGGAAATTAGCACCCTTTCCTGGTCTCTGTGCCCACCTATTCACAACACACACACACACACACATAAAATCACACACACAATTACACACACACACATACACACACCCTGGGTTTGAGTAGTGGAATTTTTTTTTGCTTGTTTTGTTTTGTTGTTGTTTGATATTTTTGTTTTTGAGATTGAGTCAGGTTTGTAACCAAAGTCGACCTCAAACTCAACATCTTCCTGCCTCAGCCCCACCCCCAAGCCCCAGCCTGAAATCAGAGATGTTGGTGGGGTGTTTGTTTGCTTGTTTGCTTGTTTGGTTTTTTTTGTTTGTTTGGCTGGTTGGTTTTTGGTTTGGGTGGGTTTGGCTTTGGTTCACCCTGCTGGTCGAAGTACATATCTGTCTTACTGACATTTCTACTGCTGCACGGCTTCTGTCTCACTTTGGTTTATTTATCTATTTTTATTACACTTAGTCCGTGCTGAAGGGGCATATCCAAGCTGCAGCAAACTTATACAGGTCAGAGGGCAACTTTTAGAAGTTGGTTTTCTCCTTCCACCAGGAGGGTTCCAAGGATCAAAGTCAGGAGGTCAGACTTGGCGGAGAGCCCCTTTCCCTGTAGAGTCATCTAGCTGGACTTGTTTTGTTGTTTGTTTGTTTAATTTTTTATTGATTCTTTGTGAATTTCACACGATGTACTCCACTCTCATCTTCCCTTCCTTCCATATCTGTCTTCTGTCCCTGCAATTCCCCCCCCCAAAGGAAAAAAAAATCTCAACATGGAAGCTGCGGTGTGTCACAGTGTGTCTCACAGTGTATCCTTTTGCCCACACAGTTTTCCTTGCAAACATTCATTGCAATGAGTCATCACTGATCTGGTTCAAGGCCTCTGGCTTCTGCTACACTATCAATACTGGATCCTCACCAGGAATCCTCTTGGATATCCTGTTGTTGCCCTGTGTCATGGAGATCCTGCCACTTTGGAGCTGTAGGACTGTCCCTTCACTTACACTAGCAGATAGGGTAGATGTTGGGGTGGACCAGCTCATAGCCTTGGATCTGGATCTGGGTGGGTGGTAGATGAGTTCATCAGCCACCCAGCTCTTCTGCACCCACACCACCAGAGCAGGCTCTCTTGCTTTGCCCAGGTGAAGTGCAGGCCATTTTCCAGCACACCTGCCACTGCTTGGCTCATCTATGCCTCGCCATCAGGCCCAGCTCTGCAGTACTGCCCAGGCAAGGTGCAGTGCCTGCTCTCCCAAGTCCTGCAGTGGGTCGGGGGCAGGGGGGCGGCTTTTTGCAGCCCTCAGACATCAACATGGCCCCAGATGGGAGCCCAGACCAGGTATATCCCCATGGTCTTTGGTGCCAGTATAGGACACTGATACCCACACAGACCCCTGCTACAGCAGCAGTATAGGCTGGGACATCACCATGGCTTCAGGCGGCAGCACAGGCTACTCACACCAGGCTATTTCCTCACCACCCTCCTGTCTCCAATTCCACATCTCTTCACAATACACAAACTGTTCTGCTTCTCTTTCTCGCCCATCTCTCTGCCACATACTTGCTCATCATAGTGGTAACCACCGCTATCTTACTCAGGGTTTCCATTCCTGCACCAACATCATGACTAAGAAGCAAGTTGGGGAGGAAAGGGTTTATTCAGCTTACACTTTCCACATGGCTGTGGCTCACCAGAGGAAAGTCAGGACTGGAACTCAAGCAGGTCAGGAAGCAGGAGCTGATGTAGAGGCCATGGAAGGATGTTCCTTGCTGGCTTGCTTCCCCTGGCTTGCTCAGCCTGCTCTCTTATAGAACTCAAGACTTCCAGCCCAGAGATGGCACCACCCACAAGGGGCCCTACCCCCTTGATCACTAATTGAGAAAATGCCCCACAGCTGGATCTCATGGAGGCACTTCTCCAACTGAAGTTCTCTTCTCTGTGATAACTCCAGCCTGTGTCAAGTTGACACACAAAACCAGCCAGTACAACCCCTCACTGTGTGGCAAGTGGACCTCTGGGTATCTTCCCCTTATTTTGTTTTAAACACCACTTTATGCTAAAAGGTTCTGCATGGGTATGTCTTTAGTGCTGTCTTTAATTGTGATCTTCATTTACCCTTTAACACGAGAGCTCCATTTACTCTTGTAGCTACTGGTTAGCGCTGTTTCCCTACCCACTCCCCTCACACTCATTTTGAGATGCTCTTCAAGCCTGCCTGAATCCCCTGGTCTGAGAATCAGCAATGGCTTCCCCTGTCGCCGATCCCTGGATACATATCTGCCTTGTAAAGGTCATTTTACACGTTTGCCCTTCCTGTTCAGTTGACACCTTAAAGGTGGTTCTGAGGCCTCTTACCCTGACATTTAAAACAATAGTTCTCCAAGGGTGGGCCTTTGACCTTTGCATCAACACTGCCAGGGCATTAATTAAAAACACTGCTTCCTGGGAGCCATCTAAAATCTATTATGCTAGAACATCTAGATGCAAGGGTCAGAGATCTATTTTTAACAAGCACCCCCAAGATAAGTCCCTTACAGTACCATGACATAACAACTGTGCTTTAAATGGCACTTGGGTGAGCTTTGGTTAGGTTCAGAGCAAGTCACCTCCGCTGGAAGGGCGTGGGATCCTGTCAGACGCTATGTGGATGTTGCGTGGCTCAAGCTTGCCCAGGACTTGTGCATGTTGTCATTGTTTCCTTGTTAGTCATGGACCAGCTCTGATTCTTACATCCTTTTTGCCCCCTCTCCCACAATGATCCCTGAGCCTTAAGAGGAAGGGGTGTGTTATAGATGTCCCATTCAGAAGTGAGCATTCAGTTATCTCTTATGACCATGCATCCGAGAGTGTATGGACAACAGTAATTGGACCTAATGGCTTCCATGAATGAATGAATGGATGAATGAATGAATGAGAGAGAGAGAAGGAGGAGGAGGAAGAAGAAGAGGAAGAGGAACAACAAAGAAAGGACCCAAATTGGGTAGGAAGGGATGAGGTGGCCCAGGAGGAGCTGGAGGAGGGGTAATTATGACCACAATACATTCTACAAAAATCCTCAGAATATTATTATTATTATTATTTTTTGAGACAGGGTTTCTCTGTATAGCCCTGGTTGTCCTGGAACCACTCTGTAGACCAGGCTGGCCTCAAACTCAGAAATCCGCCTGCCTCTGCCTCCCAAGTGCTGGGATTATAGGCGTGCGCCACCACCGCCTGGCTATTTTTTTAATTTTAAAGTTAAAAAAAAATCAGGCTGTGAGATGGCTTAGTGGTTAAGAGCACTGACTGTTCTTCCAGAGGTCATGAGTTCAAATTCCAGCAACCACATGGTGGCTCACAACCATCTGCAATGAGAAACAAATAAAAAAAAAAAAACAAAAAAACCTATGGGCTGATGCAGCAAGTGAGGGCCGGAGGGAGTGGAGCCAGAGCAAGAGGGAGAGGGAAGGTGGAAAAAAAAAGAAAAAGAAAAGAAATTCTGTATTGAGGGTAGAGGTGTAGCTCCATGATAAAACTTGTATTGTTTAAGGATTATTTTTGCTTTATTTATGTATATGAATGTTTTGCTTGCCTTTAATATACATGCACTGTATGTAAGCCTGGTTCCTGTGAGGCCAGAAAAGCGTGTCAGCCTCCCCTCGACCTGGAGTTATGGATTGCTGTAAGCTGCTCTATGGATGCTGGGAGTCAAACCCAGCTTCTCTGAAAGAACAGCCAGTGCTCCTGACCGCTGAGCAGCCTCCCCCGGCCCGAGCCTGTGTTCTTTATGCTTGAGCTCCTGGGTTCAATCCCTAGTGAGCATGTGCACATGCTGAGAAACAGGACTGGGTAGGCAAACATTCTTCCAATTTATTCCATAAAGTTCGTAAAGGGTGTGGTCAAAAGGTTAAAAACTAGAGATTAACTTTGGTGCTAAAGTAAACCAATTTCCAACAACTTGCAGTCTTCCGAATCAGTGACCGAGTTCAGCACGATCATGACATAGTCCGGCTGCTGCGTCGAGAAGGGATGCAGACTGAGGCTAGATGGACTTAATAAACTTCCAACCCCCAGGACCCTTAAAATATTCTCATTCTAGATGCATGAGCTCAGGGTCAGTTTTGAATATTAATACTAGGATTGCCAAGGACTCAGATAGAATTCATGAATTAACAGAATGTTTATAAAAATTAGTCTGAGTAAACCACTCATTTTTTTTTTCAAGCTTAAGTATGGTTAAGGTTCCTTTTAGCTAAAATCTGGGCTAAGGAGCAGGTGAATGAAATAGTCTTCCCCACAGGAGAGCTCCAAATGTCCTGTCCACTATCAAGTGGTCAGTCCTGAAAACATACATATAACTAACACCATCTGGTCTGAGCACATTGTATTTATAAGTTAGGGTGTGTGCGTGCATGGGCCTGTGCATGTGTGTGTGCATGTATGTGACAATGAAAGCAAGAAACCATGAGTTGAGACAGAGCAAGAGGATACGTGGGAGGGGTTGGAGGGAGAAAAGAAAGAAATGATGCAATTATATTTTAATTTCAAAAGATACAAGTCATTCACTAAAAAAAAAAA
>JADRCD010097229.1:0-19742 GCA_019843815.1 Montemys delectorum | reverse complement strand
AAAAAAAAAAAAAAAAAAAAAGGAAAAGACAGCTGCCTAGAAGCACATGCTCCAGCTAGAACTACAGTTTCCAGCATGCATTGCGCACACCCACCACGTTCTTAGCCGGATGACTGACTTCCCAGTATGCTCGTCAACAGCATCCTGTCTCTAATTGGCCAAGATCCCTCAGAGCTTCCCCGCCTCCAGCCTTGTGCCAGTGTGCGCCCAGGGAGCGGACATGGTGAGCAGGCCCTCGGGGTCCCCGGGGCGGAAGACGGCCTGGCCGAGCTGAGAGGGTCCCCCAAAGGCTTGGAAGCCTCGCAGGCTATTAGAAGTGGCCTGTAGTCAGTGGTGCAGAACACGGTGGGAGATGAAGCTAGGGCTCTGGTCTGGAGTGAGGGAGCTGGGATTGAAGCTGTCTTTGCTTTCTGACAGGGACCCATGTAGCCCAGGTTGTACTAGAACTTATTCGTAGCCTATGGGGACCTACTACCTCCGGAGTGCCAAGATGACAACCGTGTGCCACTATTCACGGCTTTGTGTTTTTCTTTTAAAATATTTTTTTTATTTTTAATTATTTTATTACCTTTTTTAAATTAGGTATGAATGTTTTGAACGTGTGTCTGTGCACCGCATGTGTGTGTGCTGTTCTAGGAGACTAGAGAAGACCTGTAGGATTCTCTGAGAGTGGAGTTAGAAAAGGCTGTGAGCTGCCAAATGGGAGCTGAGACTTGAACCTGTGACCTCTGGAAGAGCACTCAGCATTCTTAACCACTGAGCTCTCTCTCTAGCATCCCGCTCCTTTTATTTTATTTACCCATTAAAAAAATTATTTACAGGGGCTGGAGAGATGGCTCAATGGTTAAGAGCACCAACTGCTCTTCCAGAGGTCCTGAGTTCAATTCCCAGCAACCACATAGTGGCTCACAACCATCTGTAATGGGGTCTGATGCCTGCTTCTGGTATGTCTGAAGAGAGCAATAGTGTACTCATATACATAAATAAAATAAATAAATAAATCTTAATAAAAAATTATTTACAAAAGGTCTTACCCATTGGTGTTGATGGGCAGTGATGGCAAAATGCCTTTAATCCCAGCACTTGGGAGGCAGAGGCAGGTGGATCTCTGTGAGTTCGAAGCCAGCCTATTCTACTGAGTGAGTTCTACGACAGCCAGGGCTACACAGAGAAACCTGTCTCAAAAAACAAAGCAAAACTGTACACCAGCACACCTGGCTGACAGATTATTTTTAATGACCAATTGGTTTTAGTATTGATCTGTATTTCATGTGAACTGGGTATGATGGCAGAACACCGGCAGGCAGCTCTAGTGGCACATAGTGTATAGAAATTACTGCTGTGTCAGGCACGGGAGCCTGACTTAGCTTCCTACTGAAAGATTTGTGAAGCTATGCTCTGAATTGTTGCTGGGATGGAGTGGAGAGCTGGCATCTACTCATTTGGTAGGGTGCTCACCTAGCACAGACAGGGCTCCACCCCTGCAGTGCACAAACTGAATGTGGGTACACACCATCACTCCAGCACTCAGGAAATGGGGACAGGAGGATCAGCAGTTCAGGGTCACTTTCAGCTATATTCTGAGATCCAGACCAGCCTGGGCTATAGGAAATCCGTCTACCTCCCTCCCTTCCTTCCTCCTCCCTTCCTTCCTTCGTTTCTTTCTTTTTTCTTTCTGTCTTGTCTTTTGGGTTTTTTGTTTTGTTTTGTTTTGTTTTTCAGATATTGTTTCTTTCTGTAGCCCTGGCTATCCTAGAACTCATTTTATAGATTAGGCTGGTCTCAAACTCAGGGATCTGTTTGTACCTGCTTCCCAAATGTTGGGATTAAACCCATGATTAAACACCATGCCTGGCAGGAAACATCCTTTAAACAGACAAATAGTTGGGTGTGGTTGCTCTAGCCTTTAATCCCAACGCTGGTGAACCAGAGGCAGGTAGATTTTCTGTAGGTTGGAGGCCAGCCTGATCTACATAGGGACAACCAGAGCTCACAAAGCAAACAAAAGTATTCAGGGAAAGGGGTTCAGGACTTTGATGGTGGAAGCAGGGGTCAGGACCAAGTTAGCTGCTGCGGATGCCTAGGACTCCGAAGACAAGCTCTGGCCTCACACCCAGTCTTCTGAGAGATTCCACCAGAGCCCGAGGCTGGCCCTCCACACCCACCCACCTTCTCTATAATAAGGTGGAGTGCGAGACTTTCTGACTAGAGCTGCCCCTTTAGGCGGTCCTTGGAGTGCAGCTGGTGGTGACTCTGTTCACTGCCACCCTCATGCACAGGCTGGCCCCACACTGCTCCTTCGCCCGCTGGCTGCTCTGCAATGGCAGGTAAGGCACTGTTCTGCTGCCGGTGGTCCTGCCCGGATCACCTGGTGCATGTTGCTTCTAACTTTTTAAAAATATTCTTCTTCTTAATTATGTGTAGGTGTGTGTCTCCACACGTGGGCTTGTGCACTCGTGTGCGGATATCAGGGGAGGCCAGAGGCAGGGGGTTGGAGTTACAGTAGTTGTGAGCTGCCTGATGCAGGGACTGAGAACCCAGCCTGCATCACCTGGAGGAGCCCCAAGTGCTCTTTTAACCACTGAGCCATTGCTTCAGCCCCTGGCTGTGTGTGTGTGTGTGTGTGTGTGTGTGTGTGTGTGTGTGTGTGTTTTAAAGATTTATTTATTTTATGTATATGAGTGTACACTGTAGCTGTCAGATAGTTGTGAGCCTTCATCTGGTTGTTGGGAATTGATTTTTAGGACCTCTGCTCGCTTTGGTCGGCCCCGCTCGCTCATTCCCTGCTCGCTCTGGCCCAAAGATTTATTTATTATATTATAAGTAAGTACACTGTAGCTGTCTTCAGACACACCAGAAGAGTGCGTCAGATCTCATTACGGGTAGTTGTAAGCCACCATGTGGTTGCTGGGATTTGAACTCAGGACCTTTGCAAGAGCAGTTGGTCCTCTTACCTGCTGAGCCATCTCACCAGCCTGGTTTTGTGGTTTTTAGACAGACTCTCATACTGTTGCTCAGGCTGCCTGTGAAAGTATGGGAATCCCTCTGCCTCAGCCTCCCATCCGCATTTCAAAACAGATTTCTTTTCAACTGTGTATGTCCCATGTGTGTCTGTGTGGTTTGTGCCTTTCCTAAGTGAAAGTTGCCAGATGGTTGTAGGCTGTCCAACATGGTGTTGGTACCTCAGAGTCGGGGGTACCGTCATCCGCAAGAACAGCAAGAGCTTTTAACCAACCACTGAGCCATCTTTCTAGCCATCGACACTTTTTAAACTTTACTTTGATGTATTCTTCCTGTTGTGTGTGTAATGTTTAGGTGCCTGCCTGGCACTTGTGTGGAGTCACGTTTCTGTTTCCACCTTAAGTAAGCCTCAGGCATCGAACTCCGGCCACAGGCTTTTAGGCACGGTCTCTACATAGACCTGGCTGTCTTGGAACTCACTTTATAAACCAGGCTAGCCTGAGCTCACAGAGATCCATCCCTCTGCCTCTGCCTTCTGAGAGCTAGGACCTAAAGCATGAACCACTATTGATGTTTTGTAATGTGGCAGCATGGTGTGACAGGAGAGGGGTGCCTTAGCGGGCCCATGAGGTACCAGCTAGACTACTGGCTCTATAACACGAGGCATGGGAACGGGATTAGAAGGGAGTAGAGGCAGAGGAAGAAGGAGACGGAGAAGGACAGAGAGAGTAGAGAGAGAAAGAAGGGAAGAAGAGAACGTGGGGAGGAGGGCAGAGAGGGCGTGGGAGAGAGAGAGAGACACGCACCTGTACCTAGCTGTTGGCTGTTGCTAAGCTGTTGTCTGTTGGGCAGACCCTAAAAGAAATGCTAACAACTATGCCTGATGTCTTTTTTAAATTTATATGAGTACACTGTAGCGGTCTGTCTTCAGACACACCAGAAGAGGGCATCAGATAGGAGCTACCACGTGGCTACTGGGAATTGAACTCAGGGCCTTAGCCATCTCTTCGGCCTCATCCTTTGGTGTCTTTAAAGAACAACTTGGATTTGTCTTGACATCAGAGCCCCACACCCCCACTCCCCTCCTCCCAGCCTTTTGTGATCCAGCTTTCTCCTGTTCTTCCTGTTTTAGTGCCTGGCCCCTTCTGAGAGTACTGTTGGAGTGGTTTCTCTTTAGAAAAATGGCCAGGGCTGCAGAGTCAGCCCACAGGGTGTCCTTGATTCTCGAGGCCCCTGGGGCCTCATCTGATAAACTGATCATGGGATCAGTTCCCCTCATCCCATGTTCCCAGAATTACACTAGCTCTGTGTATACCCACGCACCCTGGTTCATCTTTCTATAGGGCTGCCCCCGCCCCAGCTGTTCCCCTGCCCCAGCTGTGCCCCTGCCCCGGCTGTACCCTCAGCCCAGGCTCTGCCACCCCTTCCCCCCTCGGTCCCCCCGCCCCACTCTGCCCGCCCCCCGCCCCAGCTTTGCTCCACCTCACCCCAGTTCTAACCCCCATCCCCGTTTCTGCCCCCGCCCTGGCTCTGCCAATGCCCGATGATCTATTTTTAAGACTAGATTCAGGTTCTTTGCCTTATGCCCCTAGGCCAAGATTTCCTGACTTTTTCCCCCCTTAGTCTGTTCCGGTACATACATCCATCAGAGGAGGAACTGCGGGCGCTGGCAGGGAAACTGAGGCCCCGGGGCAGGAAGGAGCGGTGAGTGGCTCCCACTTTGACCCCATGGGGCCCAGGCAGGGGTATGCCCTCCTGTCCAGGCCTATCTTTCCCTCCCACTTACGGCACTCCTAGGAATGGTGGCAGCAGTTAGCATCTTGTTATATTCCTGGCCATTTGCTCTGGGCTGGCCCTGTGTCTAGGCTGCTGCCCTCACACCTGATGTGGCTGAAGGTCTTTCCCAAGCCATCACCGCCCAAGCTTTCTAGGAGATCCAGAGGCGGCTATAGACCTCAGCTCTCACTGTCCCTGTGTGCTCAGGTGGGCAAATGGTCTTCATGATGAGAAGCCATTGTCAGTGCCTCGAGATGCCCATTTCCAGCTGGAGACCTGTCCCCTCACTGCTGTGGATGCCCTAGGTAACACCCAGCCCAGTCCCCAGTCCCCTCCCCAGCTGCTGGGGTCGTTTTGCCCAGGGTGGGCCTTGGGTGGGGAGAGCCCAGAGCAGGTGGCTGAGGCTCCTGTCCCTGCAGTCCTGCGCTTCTTTCTGGAATACCAGTGGTTCGTCGACTTTGCTGTGTACTCCGTTGGTGTGTACCTCTTCACAGAGGCCTACTATTTTGTGCTGGGCCCAGTCCAGGAGACCAACATCGCTGTGTTCTGGTGCCTGCTCACCCTGGCCTTCTCTCTGTATCCTTCCTCTGGCACCCAGCATGTGGATGAGTGGGACTCAGGCCCCTGTCCCCCTAGCTTCCTGTCTGTGGGATCACCCACTGTGCCATAAACCTGTCCTAGAGTCAGAGGATGCAGGCCATCCTGGTTTTTGAACTCCTGGCTCACCCTCCAGCTTTTGGGTGACAGGCGTTCATCACTACACGGCTACACTGTACACACGGTCTGGTTTTCTTGTATTGGCCCCACTGTGTGGGTTCCTGTCCCTGGATGTCTGTAGAATCAGAAAAACCAGGGACAACTTCCTGGGATTTGGCTCATCTTTTTTTTTTTTTTTTTTTTTTGGTTTGTTTTTTGAGACAGGGTTTCTCTGTGTAGCCCTGGCTATCCTGGAACTCACTCTGTAGACCGCCTGCCTCTGCCTCCCAAGTGCTGGGATTAAAGGTGTGGGCCATGATTGCCTGGCCTGTGAGCATCTTTTTGCCCAAACCTTCTGGTATATACTTTGCATCAAAAAGCATGTCACCAGGCTAGCTTGGAGTTTGGAAAGACTAGTCTTTCTGTATTGAGAGCAAAGGCCCAGATATGGTGGGGACTCTAGCCTGAGAAAGCACAGACCCCTTAGGGGATCACACGGCCACCAAGTGTTCTGGATATGAGCCATAGCTGAACCTTAGCCAAGGCCCCATCTTAGGAGAGTTTGAGGTTAACTGATGGAGCACGGTGTGTCTTCGGCTCTTAAATAGTAAACCCTAAAGCCACACACAGAGCTCTGTGCAGGTGACCTTGGCTGAGAGATGGTGGGTGTGCCTGAGCACGCAGGAAGAGGCCCCTGGATTCACACACAAGAGGCCAGGTTCTACCTCCAGCACTGCCCCCTAAGGGGGAAAGAAAACCTGGCCTCTGACTTTTCCGTAGCATTCCAATGCTACGTCTGCCTGGGCTTTTCACTGCCCTTCCTTCCCCAAGTGCCGCTGCCACAGTGATTTCTGATTGTCCATAAGTCATTAGGCCACCTCCAACCAAATACCAGGTTTAAACTGCAGGCACCCAAGGCCAGTTCCTGCAGGGTTGTCTGTGCCCTGGAGACGGGGATCTGAAGAGGGCTCAGCCTGTCCTTGGCTTTCTTTTTTCTTTTTCTTTTTTCCACTCTCTTTTTTTTTCCCCCTCAAGACAGGGTTTCTCTGTGTAGCTCTGGCTGTCCTGGAACTCACTCTGTAGACCAGGCTGGCCTCGAACTCAGAAATCCGCCTGCCTCTGCCTCCCAGATGCTGGGATTAAAGGCGTGTGCCACCACCGCCCGGCTGTCCTTGGCTTTCTTAACCCCATCCCCAGGAAGGTGTTCCTCATGGTGACCCGGCTGTACTTCAGCACCAAGGAGGGCGGTGAGCGCTCAGTGTGTCTCTCCTTTGCCTTCCTCTTCCTCCTCTTGGCCATGCTGGTGCAGGTGGTGCGGGAGGAGACCCTGGAGCTGGGCCTGGAGCCGGGTAGGTGTGCTTCTCTGTTGAGACTCAGGTCACTTTCTGTTTCTTTTCTCTTTCTCTTTTTCTCTCTCCCTTTCGCTCTCTTTCTTCCCCTCCCCCCCTCCCTCCTGTTTGAGACTGGGACTCACTGTGGCTCTGGCTGGTCTCAAACTCAGAGATCCTCCTGCCTCTGCCACCCAAGTACTGGGGCTAAGATTTATCTGTTATTAATCTGTTATTACTGTTTTCAAAGATGTATTTTTATTCCATATGTGTGGGTGTTTTCCCGTCATGTGTGTCTGGTGTACCAGGGTTGTGCAGTACCTATAAAGGCCAGAAGAGGGCACTGGAGTTACAGCGGCTTGTGAACGGTAGTATGGGGTGGGTGGGGGCTGGGAATGCAGGCCCTGTAAAAGAGCAGTAAGGTCACCTTACTGCTGAGGCGGCTCTGTGGCCCTCGTTTTTGTTTGTTGCTTTTAAGATCTAGTTATTTTATGTATGTGAGTGCTATATCTTCATGCACAGGAATGAGGGCATTGGACCCTACAGATGGTTGTGAGCCACCATGTGGGTGCTAGGAATTGACCTCAAAACCTCTGGAAAAGCAGCTCGTGTTCTTAATCGTTGAGCTTACCTCTCCAGCACCCCCATATTTTTTTTCAAGATTTATTTAAATTTTTTATTATGGGTATGTACATGAGTGCGGGTGCTATTGGAGATTAAAGAGGGTGTTGGATACCCCAGAGCTAGGGTTACACGTGGTTGTGAACAACCCTACACAGGGCTTGGGAACCAAACTCGGGTCCTCTGGAAGACCTGTCCAGTGCCTTCTCTGAGCTGTCTCCTTAGCCCTGGGTTTTGTTTCTTGAACAGACCTGCACAGTCTAGTCCCCTAGCAGGGCTCTGCGTGGTTCAGAGACAGGACACCTGCACAGTACATGTGGAAGCCCTGGGATGTATCCCAGCACAGGAATGAATATACAGGGTACAATTAGAACAGGTTGTCTGGCCTGGAGCTTGGGCCAGTGGGGCAGCCTCTGCAAGCCTGAGGACCTCAGACTGCACCCATGTAAAAATCAGAAATTGGCTGCCCACGCCTGTAAGCCCTGGCACTGGGGAGGCAGAGACAAGGTGGATCTGGAAGCGGGAGGGCCAGTCGGCCTAGCTTTCAAAACCATAGCAATCGACACCACTTGATCCTCTCCTTTCCCCAGGCCTGGCCAGCATGACCCAGCACCTGGAGCCTGTTCTGAAGAAGCAGGATTGGGACTGGACGTAAATCCTGGGGACTGGATCTTGGGGGTGGGTGCAGGTAGGGGGGATATCTAAAGGCTGAATTCTGACCAGTCGTGGGTTTCCTGAGACCATCTCTTCTCTCCAGACTCCCTGTGATCAAGTTGGCCATCCGCCTTGGGCTGGCGGTGCTAGGTTCCTTGCTGGGCGCCTTCCTCATTTTCCCTGGACTGAGGCTGGCCCAAACCCACCAGGACGCGCTGACCCTGTCTGCGGACCGACCACTGCTACAGTTAAGCGGGAGACCGAGGGTGGGATGGGAGTTGTGCTAGAGGTTGGGGGTCAGGAGCCTGACCCCACCGAGATGCTCGCCCCCAGGCTGCTCCTGCATACCAGCTTCCTGTCGCCCCTGTGCACCTTGTGGCTCTGGATGAAGCCTGTTGCCCGGGACTTCCTGGACCAGCCACCCACAAGGAACATGACCTTCTCTGTGTGCGTTTAGGAGTCACTGAGGGACCTGGGGTGTCTGAGGCCATGGGCTGGGAAGATAGTGGCCTGGGGAAGGAGGGCTCGCTTAGACTCCCTGCCTGCTTCACCCTTGTTGCAGACCGTCAGAAGGGCTTTTCGACTCTCTGCGCCTCTGGGTGCTGGTGGCTCTGTGCCTGTTGCGCCTGGCAGTGACTCGGCCACACCTGCAGGCCTACCTGTGCCTGGCCAAGGCTCGAGTGGAGCAGCTGCGCAAGGAGGCTGGCCGTATTGAGGCCCGAGAAATCCAGCAGCGGGTATGCACCCCAGATGGGATGGTCCTGGCGCTAAGGGGGCCTGGTCTCAGGGTCTCTGCCCTGGGAAGACCACCCCTCTACAGCCCCACTGCCTCCCCATCAGGTGGTCCGGGTCTACTGCTATGTGACCGTGGTGAGCCTGCAGTACCTGACGCCGCTCATTCTCACTCTACACTGCACACTGCTGCTCAAGACCCTGGGTGAGGGGCTGGTGGGAAAGAACGTGGGGACCAGAGGTGGGGCCAGGTCTGATAAGGGTAGGATCTTCAGATAAAAGCAGGGGTGGGTTGGGAGGTTCTCTGTGTGAGGGCGAGGTTGGCAAGTAGAGGTGGGGACATAGCCTGGTAAGGGTGGGACCAGCAGATAAAAGTGAGGGCAGGGTTTGGGAAAAGCTACAGTTCAGACCTATAGGCAGGGAGGCTGGAGGCAGGGCAGACAGACTGGGGAGGATGGAGGCCCCCTAAGGCCCGGGGTATAACCTACATGTGGGCAGAGCATGAGAGCCTGTTGACTCCCACCATTATGTCTCCACCTGTAATTCCCTTCTTCACTCTTGCAGGCGGCTACTCTTGGGCCCTGAGCTCTACTCCCCCCCCACTGGCCCCATCCTGGCCCTCAGAGACTTTGATCCCTGTAGACCCTGCAGGAGATGAGACCCAGCAGACTGTGTCCCAGGTTGCGGGGATCCTGGGTGGCCTGCTCACGCCCCTCTTCCTCCGAGGCGTGCTGGCCTACATCATCTGGTGGACCGCTGCCTGCCAGCTGCTCTCCAGCCTCTTTGGCCTCTATTTCCACCAGCACCTGACAGCCTCTTAGCACGAAGGCACGAGGCTCTGGTATCTGATCCCTGCCCATCAGGACCAGGACTGTCCCCTGTGTGTGTGTGCCTCTGTGCCCCTAGATAACCTAAGTTGGTGTGGGGATTCCCTACCATCTCTCTCACCTCAGTGCCTAGATCATGAACCCCTTGAAGCAGTCTCCTCTGGGCTATGGTCCCCAAGTGTGTGTGTCGGGGGGCACTTTTTACAGAAATATCCCAGAGACTGAGGGGATGAGCAACGGAGACCTGAATAGTGAGAGGGGCCTGGGAGAGACTGGTACTAGGAAGGAGTGGAAATCTGGAGGTCAGAGGTGGCTAGGAGAGAGCTAGGGGTGGGACTCTGGCTCAGCATCCACATAGCCCTGGCGTCTGTCACTATCACCAGGATGGCGAGACAAGAGTCTCCATGCCTGTCTCCCCAACACACTTGGGAAGCTGAGGCAGGAGGGTTAGCCTAGACTAGAAACAAGACTATGTGTGTAGAACAAGAAAAAAAAAAAAGGGAAGGTGTGAGAGGGAGAGACTGTCACCATCCTCCAAGGCGAGGAGAGACTGTCACCACCCTCCAAGGCGAGGAGGGCGGCTGCTGTATTCTCTGAGGCCTTGGAGACTAAGGGTCACCTCCAAACTCCAAAGTTGTCCTTTTGCTATGACTTTTTTTTTTTTTTTGGTTTTTCGATTGCTATGACAGTGTGTGTACATGTGTATTTATGAGATATGCACGACCCTCCTACATATGTAAAATGTGTATTGAGAATAAAAAAAAGGAGGGCTCCTGCAATGCCGCCTTACCTGTTGCCAGTGTGGTCTGGCCCAGTCATGTTCAAGAGCTGGTGCTCAGTTATTGCCTTGAGCCTCGGGGTCTCATTCTGGGGAGAAGACGCCTGGTCTCTGTCCAAGAGGACTTAAGAGCGTGACTGTCTGTGTGCTTGTGAACGCAGGTGCTATGATACAGTAGGTCCACGTGTGAGAGCGGGGATCAGAGGACAACTTAGCATGCAGATCCTAGCCTTCTACCTTGAGACAGGGTCTCTGGTTTACCCCCGAATCCCTCGGGCTGGCTGTCCAACAGGCTTCGGGGAGTCTCTGGTTTCCACTTTCTGTCTTGCAATAAGAGTGCGAGGATTATAGACTTGTGCTGCTGTCCCACTTTATGTAGGCTCTGGGGACTTGAAAACTTAGGTCTTCATGACTCCAGCAAGTATGGCTGGTGTGTGTGTGTGTGTGTGTGTGTGTGTGTGTGTGTGGGGTATGAATCAATAGGATTTCCTTGAAGGTCTATCTGGAGTTTCTCTACCTCCCAAACTGACCCTTACAAGGGCTGTAGGAGCTTGTAGAAGTCCCATGGGGATCAGGGATGGGCAAGGAAAGAGTGATGCCCATGCTGGAAAGCAAGGCTCTGCTCTGTGGATTTCAAAGTGTAGGGGCACACACCTCACAGGGTCCCGCCTCCCCCAGACACTTGGCTGAGGGCTGATTGGAGCCTGGGCTGTGTTCCAGAGCAAGATCTCTAGGCTTCTGGCCGATACCTGTTTGCTGAGCTTGATAGCACAAAGCTGATGACTTCAGAGGTAGGTGGGCCAGCCAGCACTAAGAACTAGGAAGCAGCCTGGATTATATATCTCAGATATGTAAATAAACCCAAGGCATGTTAGCAGATTTAGCTACATGGTTACTGTATTCCTGGATCGTTGTCTTTTTTTGTACTGGCAAAGGAACCAGGGCCCTTTGTATAGTAAGTGCCCCTGAGCCATGCCCCCAGGCCCTCACTGGGGGATTCTAGGCTGGGACTCTAATTCTGCCTCAGTCTAATTCTCCATCTTTGGCCATCAATCTCATTCCCAGTAGCCTGTGTCACATTTACATCTATGAACAGAAAGATGCACAGAATGCTTGGACAACACACCTGCAATCCTCGGTTCTTTCGGGATAGCCAGGGAGCTGGAGAGATGGCTCAGCAGTGAAGAGCACTGGCTGCTCTTGCTGATGACCCAACTGTGCGAGTACCCCAATATAGTAGCTGGTGATCGTCTGTAAGTCTAGGCTAAGGATCTGCTGGCCTTCTCAGGCACTAGGCATGTAATTATGCCTTCCTGCAGGCAAAGCACCCATACACAAAATGCCTTTTTTATTTTATTTCATTTTATTTTATTTTTTTTGGATTTTCGAGACAAGGTTTCTCTGTGTAGCTCTGGCTGTCTTGGAACTCACTCTGTAGACCAGGCTGGCCTTGAACTCAGAAATCCGCCTGCCTCTGCCTCCCAAGTGCTGGAATTAAAGGCGTGCGCCACCACCACCCGGCTAAAATGCCTTTTTTTAAAGTACCAAATAGTGGACATGTGGTGGTAGTGTACACTTCTAATCCCAGCACTTCGGAGGCAGAGCAGAGAGGCCAGCCTGGTCTACAGAGCAAGTTCCAGGACAGTCAGGGCCACGCTGAGAAACCCTGTCCTGAGAAATTAAAAACAAAAGTGCTAAGTAGCTTCGCCCTGTTTCAGGGCTGAAGTTCACAGAATGGGGGGTAGGAGAGAGCCAGAGCTGAAGAAGTGAGAAGCAGGAGTTATTTAAATTTTTATTAAATATACTCTGTTGGCACAAATCTTCAAAATATATAAACATTATATATAAACAAAGTGTGTTCATGGCATCAAAATAGAACTTCAGACTGGACAGCGACCGTGGAGGAGGGCAGCCACAGAGGCCGAGCCCCCAAGCCAGAGCTACTGGGGGGATATGGGGAAGCAAGAAGATCAAGGACCCATGACACCCTCACTTCTCCTGCCCAGCTGGTTGCCTGATGCAGGGCTTGAGCCAACCATCTTCGTGGTGCAACCTGCTGGGGTGACTCAGGAGCCTCAGTCTCCTCCAACCTCCTGCGGTGGGGTGCCCAGCCTCTCCATCCCAATATGGGGCCAGGCAGGGAAGAGAATAGGGAGTACACCCACAAGAGGGCAGTCCCTCTCAGCCACCAGAGGCTGCTGGGTTGCCTGGGGACATGGTGGGGATGGCCCATCACCACCCGCTGAGGCAGAGAGATGGCCGAGCATCACAGGCACAAGGTAGGAAATACAGAACGGGCAAAGACCGCAGCAAGAACTGCAAATGCCCAGGGGTCGAGCCACCCTTCTCAGGTCCTGCATGTGAGACGGCTCCCATCCAGCTGTGGGAATCAGCACCCAGATCGCCTCTGAGCCAGACCCACATCACACAGGGAGGGTCGGGGTTTATGTGCAGACCCGGGGCAGCATAAGGTGGAAACTAGAAACTAAAGGCAGGAGGATTGCTGTAGGTTGGAGGCTAGCCAAGATAACACTGAGGGACAGGATAGCCAGGGCTTCCGGCTGGGACTGCCTCAAAGGCCCTAAATCAAGAACCCCAGACACCAGGAAAGGCGAGAGTTTCCGGTGACACCTAGGGAACCCCAGGGGGTTTCTCCTTGAGTCAGCTGGCTGGTGGTCCCTGGATACCCTGGCCTTTCCCTACTCCCCAGGCCATGGATACATCTGTACTCACTCACATAGGAAAAGCCTCCCATCTTGGGGCTTCATGTGGCCTGGCTGAATGACAGCCCCGATGGGTACTGGGGCCCCACAGAAGGCAGTTTCAAGAGCTTGAGCCCCACTCCATGGGTGCTGTGCATATGAGAGGCTCTGGGCCTGCATTTGGGCCTGACTGGTGTACTTTGGGAGACACCCCAGGTCAGTAACACTCACATGGGCATTTTCAGTGGGGTCTGAACTTGAACCCCCTGCCTGGTGGCCATGGGGCCTCCTGGAAAGGTACAAGCCAGGTAGTTGGCAACGGTCAGGTGCAGCCCTCGGGAATGGGATGGGCACAGTGCTCTGGGGAGAAAGCTATGTGGGCAAGAGCAGCCATCTGTCATCTGGGAGAGGATGGGCAAGCATGGTGGAGGACACAGGTACAGCCACCACTGGGCAAGCTGTGATCCTCCAGTGTGTGGCTTTAAAGGAAGAGTCATCACATCTGTAGGCCAGGCACAGTCATAGCAAGAGGGATGGGCTCTGAGCCCAGTGTGCCAGTGGGCACTAGAATCAGCAGCAGGTCAGAGGACACAGGGCCAGGAAGTGCAGCTGACCCATTAGGAGCCTTTGGGTGATGCCTCAGGAGACTCACCAGCCAATAGCAAGGAACTGAAGGGAGGGACAGCCAAGATCCATCATCACAATGCCACACCCTGAGGGCCAGCACTTCGCTATGGGCCCACAGCCCCAAGCCAGGTCCCGCCCTCCTGCCCATCCTCAAGGTACCACAGGGCTGCCAGCGCACAGCTGCACACCCCCGATCTGCAGCTCACCATACACTGTTGTGTTAGCCTAGCTCTGCAGCCGGCGCAGCAGGATCTGCATGAGGTCGAAAGTGGTGAAGCTGATCCCCACGGCAATCGGGCCTTTCAGCCAGTTCATGCTCAGGCCCTTGTAGAGGCCCCGCACCGCGCCCTCCTCACGTACAATGGAGCGTAGCGTGCTCAGGATGGAGCCGTGCTGGTGGCCTGTGACACCTGCTGTCTGCATGCGCCGCCGCACCACGTCCAGAGGGTAGGAGGCCGACTGCCCGATAAGGCCAGCACAGGCCCCGAAGACCATGCGCTCAAAGGGGTAGGGCTGCGGGCGGCCACTGTACTCTGCAGGGCAGAGGGCACATGAGTGCCATATTTGAAGAAACTAATGCCCCACTTCTTGGCCACCCTTTCTTAGTTTTGATGCTGGGAATGGGACCCAGGGGCTCGTGCATGCGAGATCAATGCTCTGACCAATGACCACACCCTAGCCTAACATAACACACACTTTGCAAAGTGAGACTTACAACATGGCCCAGGCTACATGTGCAGTAGTCCCCCCTCAACTATGGGGGTACAGGTTCCCATCCTGCAGTTTTCAGTGCCCTATCACCTGTGGGGGTAAACCCTAAGATTCTTTATGGATGCCTGAACCCTTAGAGTACAGGGCTATCCAGTCAGTGTCCTGCATGGAGGACATGCCTCTGCCTGACTTCAGTAAGCTAAGGAGGACTGCAGCGATGTGCAGGGACAGCTGTGTGAATGTAGTCTCCATCTTAGTGACCTGCTGGGGACTTCGGGGCATCTACCACTCCATCTAGAGCACCAGCACAGCCCATACCACAGGGAAAGAACGGGCAGGCATCCTGATGTGGATTCTCAGATCGTGGCGGCCAGGGATCAACAGCCACCTGGTGCAGGAACAGCACAGGCTCAAGGAACCTCTGGTGACAGGTTCTATTGTCAGTTGGTGTTCCGTGACAAGAGTGTCACTGGCTAGCCCAGGCTGGCCTCCACCTCCTGCCCTGGCCTCCTGAGTGGGATGGCAGGTGTGAGCCAGCACACCCACAGACTGAAAGGGTCTCAGCACCTTGCACGTGCTGTGTGCAGGCTTTCTTCTTGTCACTGTTGCCAGCTGAACGCAGTGTGACAACTGTGTGCACAGCATCTCCGCATCCAGGCGGCCTGCCTTCCTGCCGAGGGTGAGCTGTGAGGAAGAGGCCGGGCTCTATGCCTGACTGGGGGCAAGCACTGTGACTGTGCCACTGCACAGAAGGGATGCAGGCACCGTGGACTAGGGGTCCTTGAGGGTCCAAGACACCGTCCACACGGATAGGCCACTATCTTTCCAACCAACTGAGTGTTTGATACATGGTCTTGTTAGGTAGCACAGGCTGGCTTTGAGCCTAGAACAATCCTCCTGCCTCATTCTCCCACCACTCCTGGATTCTGAAGCTATCTCTGGAGTGCTGCCCATAGTCCCAGAGAAAGGCCTCAACTTCTCTAGATCATTACTATTTAATGAAACACGGGGGTGGGGGGGGCTAGGGGCTGGGGCTGCTGCCTGGCTGCAAGGTGCTCCCCTCCAATACAAGAGACCCTGGGTTTCATCCCTAGCACCTCATGCATGTGAGAGGCAGGCCTGTGACCCAGTGCTAGAGATGGGAGAGTGGGGCACAGTTTACATCTTGCCCGGCTACAAGGTGAACTTGAAGTCAACCTGTACTACCTCTCTAAATAAGTGAATGAAGAAGAATGGACACGTGAAAGGTTACAGTCCAAGCTCCTGGGTTCCCCTGGACAGAGGATGTCTTTGAATTGGGCTCTGGACCCCTGCCTGACCTCCTGCGTGGCTCTGGATGACGTAGAGTCCACAAGGACAGTTCCCTGAGGTCCCATCTCTCCTTACCTCGGTGCAGGCTCTTCAGCGACTCGTACGTAAAGAAGCTGAGTCCCGCATAGGGAATGACACCCAGCACAGTGGGTATGAACCCGAAATAGAGGGTCTTCAGTCCTTCCTCTCTCGAGATGCGGATGAAGACTTGAAAGATGTTGCTGTACCTACGAGGACCATGTGACAGGGCTTGGTGCCTGCACCCCATCACTCCTCCTGTCCAGGACAAAGTGAGGGACTCCATGGAGATAGCACCCCCTGCCCGGCCTCCCACAATGCAGTCACTTGGCTGACCCCAGGGCCATGTGCGTGTGCCAAGCAGGTGTCCTACTCACGAACTGCTAAGTACCCCAGGCTGTCCTCAAACTCTTAGAGATCCAACTGCCTCTGCCTCCTGAGTGCTGGGATTAACTGTACCCGACTATGAATGACCCAGCTACCTTTAAGTATCTTGTGTAGAACAAATGATGCTCTCTGGAGCCCTGCAGAACCTCACACATAGGACAGGCCCCTAGCAGGCACCCCACCCTCAGCAGCACCAGCACCAGCACGGACCCTGCAGTGGACTCACATCTCCTTGGGAGTCACAGCCATCCTTGCTCTGACCAGGTCCAAGGGGTATGTGAGGGAAGCTGCGGTGGTTCCTGCTAAGGCGCCAGCCAGGAGGCGTGGCCACGGGGGCAGGGCTCTGTGGACAGGCAGAGTATGTTGTTGAGACCTATGTAGGGACAGTGGATGCCCACACCTCAGCCTGGGGGACCTGGAGCAACACAAGACCCGAGAGGGTTCCAAGTGGCTGAACTTATGGGGTCTCCTAGGCCAACATCAAATGTAACCTTGTCTCCCTCCCCATCTGCAATAGTGAAATATCTTCCCCGAGGCTGGGGCTACAGGGTGCCCTGCACCCTTGGGAATCAGATCTCTGCAGAGGCATAAGAGAATGAGAGTTGAGGAGATAGCACAGGGCGGTGACTGAGGGGAAGGGACAGAGGGTGGGGTGAAAGAGTAAGGAGTGGAGCTGTGGTCCCTCCCGGAGGAAGGGTGAGTGAGGGCCGGAGCCTGGGTAAAGAAGGCAATGCATCAGGAGCCCAGAGAAGGTGTGTGGGATGGATGGGGCCCTGTGGGGAGGGGCAGGGCCAGGTGGGCAGGGAACCAGCAGGCCTCACTCTCCACAAAAGCCATAGTAGTGGCCCAGGATGCGCTTGTATTCCTCGTGTGCGCTGAACTGGATGGCTGCGTAAGGAATCACTCGCACCATGGTGGCCGAGTTCCCGCGCCATAGGCTGAGGAAGCCCTCGTTGAGGTAGGTGAAGTAGAGGAGCCGGAAAGCCTCCTGAGGAAGACAGCGAGTCAGCACCTCTTTGCCACCACCCTGAGCATACCATGCAGGCAGTGCCCTCAACTGCAGAGAGGGTGGGTAGTGGAGAGCCCCTGCACCAGGCCTGCCCAGCTAGCAGCAGCCTAAGCTGTGATCAGCCACGCCTCCTGCACCCTGTTCTCAGTCCCCCTCAGAGGCTGGATGCTGATGACTGACAGAAACAGAGGCAGGGCTGTTGGTCTAAGCATTCTAGTTTAAAAGTAAAGCACACAGAAAGGTAGACGGTGAAGTCCTACCCAACAAGTGTGTTAGGGTGGCAGGGCAGTAGCCT
Source organism: Montemys delectorum (assembly GCA_019843815.1). NCBI lineage: Eukaryota > Metazoa > Chordata > Mammalia > Rodentia > Muridae > Montemys > Montemys delectorum. Next base: position 2,309 of record JADRCD010097229.1, on the reverse strand, counting down.
CAAATGTCCCAGGAAACCCGTGCATAAAGGTGTCCTTGGAAACCTGCTCCCCCACAATGCCCGGTCCTCCCAGTTCCTGTAGCAGCTCACCTTGGCAGAAAATCTTTTTGAAGACACTGGAACAAACAAAAGCAAAGAGACCATGAGATATGACTGTCAAGCTCCTGGGTCTGCAACCCCGGTACCCAGGGCTCTGGGGCCTGACCTGCGCTTGGGGCTGGGTGTGAGCCGTAGACAGGAATGCACTGGGTGGAGGGCCCTGCCTAGGCCTGCCGTTGTCCGTTCTTCCCCAGGAAGGGCAGTGAGGCTGAGGGGCCAAGTACTGTGGACGCTTGGGAGGGACTCCAGTTCACTGACCCTGCTGCCAGCAAACCTGGGCCTCATCAGAACAAGTCCCAAGGCTGTCTGGGTCTGCCCTCTGTTCCCCAGACCCCATCCCAGCACAGGTGCACTAGTACTCTGGTACCAAGGCTGGCCTCGCTCCACACTCCACGATGCCTTCCATCCTATAAGAGGCAGGGGGCTGAGCTATGTAGGCCAGAAGGGTTTGAGGGTGAGGAGAGCATTCGGTGTGGCCAGTGGACAGCACCACCCCAACCCGTGTGAAGCCTGAGAACTTCTCTAGCCCTCAGCAGGAAACTGACACCCAGGGCCTGGTGCCACAGCTGTGCTCAGTTAGCAGGTGACACGGACTGTGGTTGCATACCGAGGCACAGTACCAGTGGATAGCCCCCTCTCCCAACAGCAGAAGGAGGTTGCCACCATTTGACCATCAATAGGAGGCCTAGCCTTACTCAGGCTTAGCTGGCCGGACACAGCTTAGCACCCAACGTGGGACATGGGCTCTAGGCTATGTCCCCCAAATTACATCCACATCCTCAGGGGGTCTCTGGGGAGGTGACTAGGTTTGGGAACAAAGGCTTTGTGGGTGTGGCAGACTCAAGGTGCTGGAAGGTGCCCTGCAGCAGTGACTAGAATCTCTGAAGAACACAGGGTGTGGTAGCAAACACAAGTGACCCCACAAAGAGACCTGAGGCATCCTGCCCCATCTCTGCAGTAATCTTTAGCCTGCACTCCCTTGTCCCTTGCTGAGCCAAAGCTACCATCAATCCCTTCACCTACCCTCCATCCTCGGCGCCCCTCCCCCACTCACCACCCCGCAGATGCTGGCCTTGGGAGCAGGCGAAAGGCTATCCTAGCCTCCTTGTGGCCATAACTTGCCCTCCATCCCCTGATTAACAACTAGCATTTCTCCCGTGCAGACAGCTCCTGCCCTTGAAGGAGGCATGCGCCAATATCCTTGAAGTAACAAAAGCCCACTCTTGGGCTATGGGAAAGAGGCAATTAAGTGTTCCCAGACAGCTGGGCCCAGTTTGTAAAATACACTAGCTTCTGATAACAAATGAGTTACTTCTTCCTAGGTCAGGAAGGTCCCTTTCCAGCTGGACAGTTCCGCTGCCCTCCCTCTGACCCCCCCCCCCCATGTCTGAAGGTTTGAAGGCTAGGACTCCTTTACCCCCTTCCCTACCACGCACTGCCAAAGCTCCAGAACCCCAGTTTATGCATGCACGTGCTCCTCTATATATCTCAAGCCCCTGGATGAGGGCATTGCCAGCAGGGAAGGCTCTCCATCCCCGGTCAGATTTGAGTAATAAAGACTCTCCCAGGCGGTGGTGGTGCATGTCTTTAATCCCAGCACTTGGGAGGCAGAGGCAGGCAGATTTCTGAGTTCGAGGCCAGCCTGGTCTACAGAGTTCCAGGACAGCCAGGGCTACACAGAGAAACCCCGTCTCGAAAAACCAAACAAGACTCTCTTTGTTCTTGTATCGGACTTGAAATACCTGGTAGTCTCCTGGGGTTCCTCAAACCGGGCATAACACCCAGCACTTAGGAGGCTGAGGCAGGAGGATTGCTGTAGATTCAAGGCTGACCTAGACTACAAAGTGAATGAGAAGCCTGTCTGGGCTACAGTCTAAGAGTCTGTATTTGGGGTTGAGGGAGAAGGGGGAGGGGCTGCCTGGTCACCTCCACACTGCACAAGAGCAGGTGCACAGCTGTTACCTTGGAAGATGATCTTGGTCCGGTCCAGGGGGGCTACTGCTGTCTTGGCGAGCGCACCGGCCAGGGCTCCGGACAGCAGGGAGCTGAGCACTTGCCTGTGGTCTCTCTGCAACAGAACACCAGGTTAAGGTCTCAAAAACAAAGTGGTCATGGCCTCATAGAGGCTGAAGGGGACCAAGACCCAGAGATGCATCAAGTGCCTTTAATGTCTGTGTTCTTGTGTGTGTGTGTGTGAGGTGTGTGTGTGT
>JADRCD010097226.1:0-10002 GCA_019843815.1 Montemys delectorum | reverse complement strand
ACCTGTTTGCTTGTGTTTTCCTGCAATTCCTTAAGGGATTTTTGGGTTTGCTCTTTAAAGGCTTCTATTTGTTTACTTCTAATCTCCTGTAATTCTTTATGGGATTTTTTTGTTTCCTCTTTAAGGGCTTGTACCTCTTTATCTGTTTTCTCCTGTATTTCTTTAAAGGAGTTATTCATGTCCTTAAGTTCCTCTATCATCAATGTGAGATATGTCTTTAGATCCAAATCTTGCTTTTCTGGTGTTTTGGGATATCCAGGGCTTGCTGAGGTGGGAGTACTAGGTTCCAATGAAGCCAAGCAGTCTTGGTTTCTGTTGGTAGGATTCTTGCATTTGCCTTTCGCCATCTCTTGATCTTTGGTGTTAGAAGTTCTTGGTGTCTCTGACTAGAGCTTGACCTGTCCTTGCCGCCCTGCAACTCCCCTTCGACTCCTGAGGCCTGTGCCTCCCAGCTGGTCCAGCCTTAGAAAGTTACCTTAGAGAAAATGGCAGATCTCACCTGAGTCCTTGGGCTGAAGCCTGCCCTGGACGCAGGCCCTGCACTAGCAGGGAGGGGGCAGCGATGGTAGCTGATCCAGCTCTGTCACTCGGAAGCTGAGAGGATCCTATCCCTGCAGTCCTGCGACTCTCCTGCAATTCCTGAGGCCTATGTTTCCCAGCTGGTCCTGCCTGATTCCTGGGGCTGAAGCCCGCCATGCTTCAGCTTCTTTTAAGTTTCTCTTTGTTATACTTTTAAAGAAAGCAAATTAAAACATAAATTACCCTTGCATTTCAAAGTCTAAATATTGTGTGGAAAAATCCTAAGTTGTGGAATTTTTTTGTGTTGTTCTTCTTTGTTTATTTTGGTTTTTGTTAGAGCAGACTATGTTTCAGGTGTGTTAACAGTTCATAATTATTTCATCCCCACATTAAACAAAAAGAACTTTTGAGTAAACAGAAGCCAAGCTGCCCAATTTTATAGGATTATATTATTATTTTCCTTCCAGATATTTTCTAAATCATAAATATTTAGTTTCAAATTAACATATCCCAATGACTGAAGTAATGTTAGAGTTTGAAGCTCTCATTTTCCTCTTCTACCAAGTACGTCTTTTGTGAGAAACCAGTTAGCTCTCAAGTGAATGATTTTTTATGGATCCAGTTGAAATAACCCACATTTCAGAAAGCATTTCTTCTATATTTATGTTTATATAAAATTTATTTCTGAATAAGGAAAATAATCAAGCAAACAACTCTTTAATGCAAGAAATAAAGCATCATGATTACTAAGGAATCTCAATGGCATTTGCCCAGTTCTACCTGTAAAGTTATTAACAACAAAAGATCACTTGGTTCTGATAACATTCCTGGTAATTTAAGTGTAATATCCTGGAAGTCTGTGTGCTATGGCAGAGACCACACTGACAGCAATGACCTTAGCAAAGGCATAAAGGTAGAATGAAAATATAATACTGGTAAGAGAATCAGTTTCTAAGGCCTATTGAATTCTAGTATAGAATACAAAATTGTCCACAGTTATGTTATTGTCTAGTAAGTATTAAGGGTGTAGTAAATTTGATGTTAGTTTAATTTATCATTGATATTTCAATTTTCAGTATTTTCAATGCTTTGAAATTAAACATAAATTAATACACAAAATAATTGTATTAGTCCAGGATTTCTAAATTACAAGGAAATATATATATATATATATATATATATATATATATACTTCTGTACTTCTGTGTGTGTGTGTGTGTGTGTGTGTGATTTATTGGCATGCCTTACATGCTACAGTCCAGCTAATCCAACAAAGCCTGGTTACAATTAATATGTCGAAGAATAATTCAGTAGATGCTTAGTCCACAAGGCTGGATATCTCAGCTGGTATTCAGGATATCTTAATATTCTAAATAAGTAGGCTATAATCCCACTAAAGGAATGTATTTACTACCAAGACAAGGTCAAGCAGGTAAGAAAGCAAGTGCTTCCTTCTTCTATGTCCTTTTGTAGACTTCAAGCCAAATGTAAGGTACAAATAAAAGTGATTCTTACTGCCTCAGTATTGAATTTAAATGCCTGCATCTTCCTGTCTCAACATCTGAGTCAAAGTGTTTCTTTCTACCTCAAAGATCATGAACAGAAGTAGAGTATCCTACTTTAAACCAAGTAAAAAATACCTCTCAATGGTGTATTTTCCAAATTAAATTGTAGTTAATTCCAGATGAAGTCAAGTTAATAATAAGAATAGCCATGACAGTATTGTATTTCATTATATAAATGTATTTTTTAATTATGTAAATTTGCTCTTTGAATATTTAGTATGTGGTTACTTTCTTTCTTTTATTTTTTTTTTTAATATTCCTAAGCTTCTTATTTCATGAATGCCTACTTTTCTACCCAGTCTTCCCTACAATTCCCCTTTCCACAATCATGTTTATGTTCTTCCAGTTTCTTTTGTGTCTCACTGACTTTAACAAAAGCATTCAATGTGACTAGGGACATAGAACTATGCATTGTAGTTTGGCCATCTCACCAGTGCATACAAAACTAAAAACAATAATTCTGGTTCCCTCAGTATGCATCCATACCTAATCATACAACAGTTATTGACAGAGCTCTATTAATCCTTTCTCTATCTATGACTGACTATTGGCTCATGCATTCTTCTAAACACCCACTGTGGGCAACTGTAGCTGCTATGAATTAGTGACTACAATTCCTATACCATGAACAGAAGACAGCGTATCATAACCTTTCTCATTATCATCAGTTTCACATTTTCACCCCTATATGTATTATATACTGTTGTTCTATATTGTGTTTTATAAAAGATAATGGAGAGAAGGAATATGTTCTGGTGGATGTGTAGTCAGGTGTGGGGGAAGAGGTTGCCTCTGTTGCTCCATGTTGAGACATCCCTTACCTCTGAGGAACAAGCAACAGGGTCATATAGTATATAACAAAATTTATTCAGGGCATCAGGAAGAGAGTTGAGAGGGTAATAGAGATAACAAAGGCAAAGATCGAGAAAGAGAGAGAGAGAGAGAGAGAGAGAGAGAGAGAGAGACTAGAGCAGTAGAGGCCATCCATGATTAAGTGGGGAGATATGGTGGAGGAAAATGGGGAGAGAGGAGGAAGGGGCAAGAGGACAGAAAGAAGAAGGCAAGAGAACAAGAAAGAGAGGAGGGGGCAAGCAGCCCTTTTTAAAGTTAATCAGGCACTCCTGGATATTTCCAGGTAACTGTTGGCTGAAGCCTAGACAAAATGCTAAGATTCCTTACCCCATAGAAAGAACAACAATATCAACCAAATCCACCCGACCCCCAAGCTCCCAGGGATTAATCCCCAACCAAAGAGTACACATGGAACAACCTGTGGCTTCAGCCACACATATATTAGAAGATGGCCTTGTTAGGCATCAAGGGGAGGAGAGGCCCTTGGTCTTGTGAAGGCTTGATGCCCCATGGTAGGGGAATGCCAGGGCTGGGAGGCAGAAATGGATAGTTGGGTGAAGGAGCACCCTCATATATGCAGGAGGAAGGGGAATGGATAATGGGTTTCCTGAGGTGAAACTGAGAAGAAGAATAACATTTGAAATGTAAATAAAGAAAATATCTAATAAAGGAAAAGAAAAAGGAAAGAAAAATTAGAAAGTGGTGATAGTGGAGCAAGAATGTGGTTGTCATGATCTTTAGCTACTTCCTGTTGATTTGGGGAAACCACATGTCTTTAGGAAACTTAGGAAAATGGGTTGGGAATATTGGTCTAGTCTTAGGAGAGTTGGCTGTTTCTTTGCTGTCCAGAGTCTGTGGAACCATCTGTGGATAGATCAGAAGGAATAAATACAGTAGAAGTGTCTATGTTTCTGAGGGAAGATTGGAGCATCTGGGGGTTGCTTCTCTAGAGATCTCCTGTATTATAGTAAATGCCTGGACTTGACAAGATGCTGAAACAGCATAGACACAGACACACAGACACACACACACACACACACACACACACACACACACACACACACACAAGGTAGAGAATAAAGTTAAGTATGTATGTTTGGGAGAAAAATATTTTTCTTAGATGTACATTTGAAATCCTTAGTCCTTGGTGGTTGAGGCTGGGGGAGTCCCAAACACTGGAACAAGAGGTATTTGCCCTTCTCTCACAAAAAATTATCTCTATTTCCCAAGTGCTGAGATTAAAGATATTTACCACCAAGCTTGGACCTAAGCTGGCCTTTAATTCCCATACACCCACCTTCCTTTCTTCTATCAATTCTACAAGTAGTTCTTATGTGACAAGAATTGATGTTATATGAATTTCATTACACATACTTTCTGTTGTTATTTCTGTCTTAGTTAGGGTTTTATTTCTGTGAAGAAATATCATTACCATAGCAAATCATATAAAGAAAAATCATTTAATTGGAGCAGGCTCACAACTTCAGAGATTTAGCCCATTATTGTCATGGCAAGAAGCATGGGAGCATACAGGTAGACAAGGTGCTGGACAAAAAGATGAGATTTCTACATCTTAATTCATAGACAAAAGAAGAATACTGTCACACTAGATCGATCATGTATATATCAGACCACTAAGCTTGCCTCAATAGTGATACACTTCCTCCAACAAAATCACACCTCCTCCAATAAGGCCAAAACTAATAGTGCCACTCCATTGAGCCAAGCATTCAAACTCACACGTCTGTGGGAAACGTTACTATTCAAAACACCAGATTTTATTCCACACCCCTATTAGGCTTATAACCATAAAATAACACAAATAAAAATCCAACTTCAAAAGTCCCATGGTCTTGTTTAACAGTTCAAAGTTGAAAGTCTTCTCTTAGATCCATGCAATTTCTTAAATGTAATCTATAAAATCAAAAATAAAAAATCACATCACATACTTCCAATCTACAGTGGCACAGGATATCCATTATCAATGCAAAAGGGAGGAAAGAGAACATAGTGAAGATATCCCAGAAATTATGGAAAATTAGCTGGGCAAACTCAAAACTCAAAACTCAGCATTTTCCTGTCTGATTTGAAATTCTTCTTCAAATCTCCAAGTCATTTTAGCTTTTTTTGATGGCAACAAACTTCTTTCTCTTGGACTCCACTCCTTATTAGCAGCTTTAATCAGCAGGTATCCTTTGACTCTAGGATTTCCAATAATTTGGGATTCCTAAAACAAATCTTCCCTGCTTTATACAGTGGCTTGTCTGGTCCTCTTTGCAGGGATATCCTTGTCACATGTCTGGTCCCTGTAGCTTTCCTTAGAAGTATAGGGAGATTCTATAACCCATTTCTTCTATCTTTAACTTTAAATCAAGAACTATGTGGCTAAAGCTACCAAGCTCTGCTAATTGTAGAGGCAGGTATATGACACTCTTGTTCAATTACATCTTTATGGCCTGTGATTAGCTGTCTGGGAACTTACTCTATAGACCAGACTGGCCTTGAATTTAGAGATCTGCTTGACTCTTATCTCCAGAATGCTGAGATTAAAGATGTGTACTACCAAGTTTGGACATAAACTGGTCTTCAATTCTTTTTCACACAGTAGGAGCTGAGCTCCCTGGACTATTGTTGTAAGGTTACCCCCTCCCCTTTATTTAATTTAACATCTGGATTTATTTAAACTGTTTAATCTCTATGAACACAATATTTAGCTATATTTCATTTCCTAGAGCACCTATTCTCCTTGAACACATTTTCTCCTTTTCCTTGTTCAGCTTGTTCCATTTCATTTTAAATCTTCATAAGATTGAACACGTATAATCACATGACAGAGTCAATACTAAACTGTATTGAGACTTCTGCTAATGGAATTAATCTGAAACACTTCAATTTATCCCCAAGCAGATTTTTAAGACAAGGTCAAAGAGGAGCCTCATTCTTAGTTAAAATATAACAAGAATTTTCTCTAGGAACATACAAATATTATTCTACTCTGAAATCTCTTCAGCCAGGTCCCCAAACTCAAAATATCATCAACACCACCATCTTTTTTGTTCTTAATAGGATGGACCATTAAGACCCACTTAAAGCTTTCAATTGTTTTTCTAACCCAAAATCTCAAAGTCAACATTCTTCCAAATAAAACCACAGTCAGGAATATCACAGCAATACCCCATTCTTAGTAAATGGTTTATTTCAGTAAAGAGACACCATTACCACATCAAGTTTTATACAGGGAAATATTTAATTGGAGCTTGCTTACAGTTTCAGAGGGTTAGTTCATTATTGTCAAGGCAAGAAGCATGCCAGCATGTAAGCAGACAGTGCTGGAGAAGTCACTGAGATTTCTCCATCTTGATCCAAATGCAGCAGATGGAGACTTTCACAATAGTCCTACTTTGAGCATGTGTGACCTCAAAGATGGTCTCCATAGTGACACACTTCCTCCAACAAAATCACACCTACTTCAATGAGACCACACTTCCTAATAACTCCACTTTCTACAGGACACTCATTTAAACACATGAGTCTGTAGGAACCATTCCTATTCAAACCACCAGAGTGATCTTCTTCTGTCTTAAAAATATTAAATCTTTGATAATTTAAAGCAATGCACTTTAATCACATTCACCCCCAATTTTTCTCTTCAACATATTCAAGATCTAATCTTACTTCCTACTTCATGAATATCTTGTCCTACTTATGACATTTAACTAACATCACATTTTCTGCAATTTATTCTATCCATATAATTCTGGATGTTCTTATAGCTACTGGAGTGTGTTTGCCTACTAGTAGCTCTGCTCTTGAAGAATGCTGATGCTTGTTTCTCCAGAAGCCATAACAGCACATAGAGCCACAGCTAAGCGTTCTCATGAATTTCTTCCTTTTGTAAGCTAAAATATTGACTGGCTTGATTTTGTTCAAGAACTAAAATTGTGTTTACAAGAGGGTAGTGGTCTTAGCACATTAAAGACATTATTTTGTTTCTGAGCTCCATTTACCTCTAGCTCTTACAATCTTTCTATACCCTCTTCCACAGGCATTCTTGAGTCTTCTAAGTATAAGTAATATAGATGTCCCATTTTCAGAATCACTTCACAGTAACTGACTCTCTACACTATGAAAAATTATGGTTCTCTGTTAAAAATTATGTAAGAACAAAGGAAGTTCTCTGGTGAAATATTGAAGATTAACTTTTTAGAGTTGTGTGACCTTTTTATGTTTTGTTTTTGTTTTTGTACTTTTAAGATTTTTATTCTTTAATCTTTTTATACATTCCAGATTTATCCCCTATCTGGTCCACTCTCCAACTGTTCTAAATTTCACACCTCTTCCCCCAACACCCTGTCTCCAAGATGATATCCCCACCCCACTCCCAGCCTACCTGACCTACATCACACACTGTGGCCCCAAGTCTCTCAAGGGTTATAGCTTCATCTCTGACTGAAGCCAGACCTGGCTATCCTCTGCTATATATGGGTTGGCTGCCACATATCAGCTGGTATATGCTGCCTGATTGGTGGCTCATTGTCTAAGAGATCTTGGAGGTCCAGGTTAGTTGAGATTATTGCCTTCCTCCTCAGCTTCTTCCATCTTTTCTCTAATTCAACCACAGCATTCACCAGATTCTGTCCATTGGTTGGGTGCAAGTATCTGCATCTGATTCTTGCAGCTGCTTGTTGGACCTTTCAGAAGGCAGTAATGATAGGCCATTGTTTGTAAGCACATCATAGCAAAAGTAATAGTGTGAGGCCTTGGGGCATCTCACTGAGCTGGATCCCAATTTGGGCCTGTCAGTGAACTTCCTTTTCCACAGCCTCGTCTCCATTTTGGTTCCTGTAGTTCTTTTGGACAGGAACAATTCTGGGTCAGAGTTTTTTACTGTGGGAAGACAACTCCATCCCTCCACTTGATGCCCTGTGTTTCTTCTGGGGATGAACTCTACAAGTTCACTCATCCCACTGTAGGACATTTCATCTAAGGTCCCTCCCTTTGAGTCCTAAGAGTCTCTCACCTCTCTGGTCTTTGGTACATTCTAGAGGGTGCCCCCACCTTATTCCTCCATAATTTACCTGTTTCTATTCTTTCTTCTGGCTCTCAGGATTTTAGTTCTTTTCCCTCACTCAATATCAGATCAGGTGCCCTTCTCACCCCCCCCCCCCACTGCCCACTCCTCTTCCCCTTCTCAGGTTCTTCACCACTTGTGATTACTTTCTTCTCTCTCCCAAGTGAGGCTGAAGCATCCTTACTTGGGCCCTTCAGCTTGTTGAACTTTTTGAGTTCTGTGGACTGTATCTTGTGTATTCTGTTGCCTTTACCACTTAGGTCCATCACTCCCTCCCCTCTCTTGTGATTCCTTTCTAATCCCTTTCCAATGGGATTAATACTTCCTTACTTGGGCCCTTCTACTTGTTGGCCTTCTTGAGTTCTGTGGGTTGTGTATTCACTTATTTGTGAGTACATACCACGAATATCCTTTTGGGTCTGAGTTACCTCACTCAGGATGATATTTTCTAGTTCTATCCATTTGCCTGAAAAAATCATGATGTTCCTCTTCTTAATATCTGAGTAGTATACCATTGAATAAACATACCACATTTTTTTTTTATCCATTTTTTTTGTTGTGGGACATCAGGGTTGTTTCCAGCTTCTGGCTATCACAAATAAGGCTGATATGAACATAATGAAACACATTTCCCTGTGGCATGGTGGGAAATCTTTTGAGTATATGCCCAAGAGTAGTACTGCTCAGTCTTCAGGTAGATCTATTTCCAATTTTCTGAGGAACATCCAGATTGATTTCTAGAGTAGTTTTATTATTTTGCAATACTACCAGTAATGAAGGAGAATTCTTCTTTATTGACACTTGATTTTTGACAAAGAATTCAAAAATATACAATGTGAAAAAATAAATGGTACTGGTCTAACTGGCTGTCTGTATGTAGAAACACAAAAATAGATCCATATTTATCACCTTGCACAAAGCTAAAGTCCTAGTGGACCATGGTCCTTACCCTAAAACCAGGTACACTGAATCTAATAGAAGAGAACATGGGAAAGTGACTTGGACTCATTGGAACAGTGGGAAATTTCCTAAACAGAACTCCATTGACTCAGGCTCTAAGATCAAGAATTGATAAATAGGACCTCAAAAAACTGGAAAGCTTCTATAAGGCAAAAGGCATAGCCAATAAGACAAACCAGCAACCTACAAATTGGGCAAAAGTCTTCACGAACACCACATCCAGGGGAGGGCTAATATCCAAAATATATAAAGAACTTAAGAAGGTAAGCATGGCTCAGGAGTCGCAGGGGAATCGCAGGGCAGCAAGGCCAGGATCCTCTCAGCTACCAAGTGCCAGAGCTGGACCAGCAACCATCTCTGCCATCTCCCTGCTAGTGGACGGCCTGCCTCCAGGGCAGGCTTCAGCCCAAGGACTCAGGTGAGATCTGCCATTTACTCTAGAGTGACTTTCTAAGGTGGGACCAGCTGGGAGCCACAGGCCTCAGGAGCAGAAGGGGAGTTGTAAGGTGGCAAGGACAGGACAAGTTCTAATAAGAGACACCAAGAACACCTAACACCAGAGATCAAGAGATGGCAAAAGGAAAACGCAAGTATCCTACCAACAGAAACCAAGACTGCTTGGCTTCATCAGAACCTAGTACTCCCACTGCAGGAAGCCCTGGATATCACAAAACACCGGAAACGCAAGATTTGAATCTAAAATCATATCTCACAATGCAGATAGAGGAACATAAGAAGGACATGAATAACTCTCATAAAGAAATACAGGAGAACACAGGTAAAGAGGTACAAGCCCTTAAAGAGGAATCAAAAAAATCCCATAAAGAATTACAGGAGATCACAAGTAAACAAGTAGAAGCCCTTAAAGAGCAAACCCAAAAATCCATTAAGGAATTGCAGGAAAACACAAACAAACAGGTGAAGAAATTGAGTAAAACCAAACAGGACCTAAAAATGGAAGTAGAAACAATAAAGAAATCACAAAAAAGACAACCCTGGAGTTAGAAATCTTAGGAAAGAAGTCAGGAAACATAG